>VUQH01068174.1:0-20689 GCA_015106775.1 Etroplus canarensis
AGTGCCCGCAGGCTCCGCCGGCAGCCGGCCACACCAGAGTGGACCAAGCCACGGGCCCAGAGACCCGAGATCCCAGGGCCCCCCACCCCCCGGAAGGGGACCGACCGAGCCCCGGGCGCCAGGCCCTGCCAAGCAGCCGCCAGGAGTGAGCCAGTACATACCCGAGCACCCAGCCCCGGACACCGAGAACCATCAGTGCACCAACATCAGCCACTGGCAGGGAGTGTAGTGGGGGGAGATAGGCCCCCACTCCTGAGGGGGCCTGAGGTGTTCCCAGAGAGATGTGGAGTCTAAGACCCAACCTGACACATAAACATAGACAAACAGGCATACACAGACACAAACATGCATTCCCACCCTCATGCACACATATACAAGTACTCAGCATTCAACCAACATGAAGACCAACAGAGATGAACACTGTACACACATTCACACTCCCCAAACATACTCTATACCCCCCAGGTCCAGGCACCATCACCCCCGGAGGGGCTATCTGCCCCAGACCCAGGAGATGTTTCTTTTTTTTTTCCCCCGGGGTGGAGACAAGCAGACCGCCCCCGGTCCCGCAGCAGCAAGGCGGCCCAGCATCCCAGACCCCGACCAGACAGCCAGTTCCTCCTCCCGGCCCCCCGCCCCAGATGGCGAACAGAGAACCGGGGTGTGAAGACCCCAGAGGAAAAGGAATACCCTGTTGAATCTAAGTCATGAAGAATGAAGGTGATTCTGAAGGCAAAACTGGGTCCAACCTGGTACTAGCAATACAGTGGCTCAGTGGTTAGCACTCTTGCCTCACAGCAAGAGGGTCCCGGGTAATGCTCTTCTGTGTGTAGTTTGCATGTTTACCCCGTGCTTGCACAGATTTCTCCTGTTGTTGAAAAACAGGTTAGGTTAATCCTGCCTCTGATAATCCAGGACTCTTGTAAAATCAAGAGTTCACTTTCTCGTTGAATAAGTGTTTTTTTAAAAATCTAGCGAGAGTACGCAATGAAGTGGCCAATGAGTATCGTTTTTCCATGATTCTATTAGTCTATATTTTTGCAAATTTAGACAGCTGAATGGACAAAAAAATAATCATTCGTGAGCATTTTTCACTATTTCCTAAAACTGTACAGACTGAATATTTAATGGATTAATGAAAAGAAAAATAACCAATTATTAGACCATGAAAATATTTGTCGTTTTTGCCATTTAAGTTCAGTTAAAAAGCACAATACATAGCTACTGTATTTTAAATCACGTTTATTGCATCAGTGCATATTCAGTATGAAAAAAACCCACGGCAACAGTACCAAATAAAAACCACAGTATTTTGAACAGTGCAACCATAACACATCATATCATCTCACCCTCAGATAGCTAACATGGTAGCCATGTATGATCAGTGTGTTGTATTACATACGATTAGTCTGCACAGCTTTTTTATTAACGCTTCAAGTGATATAAATTGCTTTAGACTCTTTACTTTCAGAAAAGTGCTCCAGCTCCAGTTACAGTGTGCTGTATGAACTGCAAGGGCAAAAGAGGTGAACAGAAAATAAGATCTGAGGTATGTGAGGTCTAAACTGTCACTGAAACCTTGTGACTCGGATGACAGTCACAGGCATAACAAAACTCACAAAATTATTCAGTCAGAATCAGGTTCTCTGAGTGCAAAGGTGCTTCAGTAATGAGAGATCAGCAAAGCATGTTGAGAATTAAAAGCTTGTTTTCATGTACAGTATGTGTTAGAAAAAAACAGCTTTCAGCTTTAAATAAATTAAAAAATGTAAAAAACAATCCTCTGATATCAGGCTCAAACTGTCCATCATCATCAATCTAAACTTGTATCCAACAAAAAGACATCTGACATAACTGAACCGTACAGACAGCCGTCAAACAGTGGTAATAAAGCCTGGTTCAAGAAAGCAGGCGTGAAAGCCTTTGTTAAAGCCAAGCTCTAATGTCACAGCTGCTATCACTGAAACATGAATGATATATTATGTTAAACTAAAAAACAGTTAAATGGGACCCATTATGCTTTTAACTTTTTTCCATTTTTCATGTGTCATACAGTCTTAATACTATTAGACTATTAGTGCTCCTATTAAATGTGTTTTTTTAAAGTTTCAAAAAATGAGAAATGTATGTAAAAGTAATTCCAGTGAACAGTTATTCTACTCATGACATCAGCTTGGCACAGATTTCCTTATATGGTCATTAGAAGGTGGTGCTTTCAAGCACTGGATTCTGCTTGAAAGCCAGGCAAGGGGGAAGCCAATCAGAAGAAAGTAGGCTTTTAAGGAGGGGGGGGGGTCTTAAAGTGGCGGGAACTAAAACTGCGTTTCAGACTGTGTAGTGTCAGTATTAAATAAATAAGGATTTTTTAAAAACTGTAAATTGGGAAAAGCAACTCTAGTCCCACCATAAATATGAAGAGCTGGAAATAAGCATAACAGGTCCCCATCTAATAGCTTTTACACAAACCTGCCTTCACTAAAAACTCTACTTTAGCCTCCATTAGGAGAGAGGTAGGGAGTACAAATACTGCACAACCACATACTGTAGCACAGATACAGCCAGGGCGTACAGGCAGAAAACCAGGGGATTTGTAGATAAAATATATCCTCTTACAGTTCACCACAAACTACACAGTAATTTTTAGGCATTTCTCAATATTACAAAATAAATTCAGGCACTGAGTTCTGAGAGATGACAGCATCAATAGCTCCACCACACACAATCATAAACCCAATGTGATGTCATTGGTCTGAGTTTAAGATTAGGATGCATGCTTACATGAGTTTTTGTGTGCTGTTAAATGAAAGGAGCTGGTGCCACATTGCTCTGAGAAACTGCTCTGGTAAGCAGATAGCATCATGGGTGGCCAGCTACAATGCCACCATCTCAGTTTGGTCATGGCGACCCTATGGAGTCCAGCCACACAGGGAAGAGCTTCAAGGAGGGAAGAGCTTCTCCTGAGCAATCAGCCAATAGGAAGCCAGGTAATGTTCCCTCATATGCTCATTCACTGGCCTTCTTCAGGACAGAGGGAGTGGAGTCCATAAAGCCCCTAAAAATCACAGATAAGAAGACAACAGATATAATGGTGCAACAGCAGTAAGCTAGGATTTTTTAAGATTTTGTCAGCTGCTCTTCATGAGTTTTACCTCGTGGGATGGAGAGGCCAGTTTGGCTGCACTGGCGTTGGCAGCGCAGAGCTGGGGCTCATCAGCATAGCACTGTAGATGTTGGCTGCCACCACCAGGATGCAGAGGAGGATGGGTCCAATGATGGCCCCCTCCAGACCCAGATAGTATGCTCCACCTGCTACTGCCAGACCTGTCAGATATGGGTGTCCACCACTGAGACAAAGAGAGAGGACAGGGTTTAAACACAATATAATGGTACAGGTAAACATCTCTGCTCAACCCTACAATGTCAAGCAACAGTGCAATTTATTTTGGCAGGCAGTTACAGTATCATAGTATCAGTACCATAAAGCATGTTTTTGAAACACTTAATCATGTGAGTAACAATTGTATAGGCTGATTACTATATAGAATCTCTAAACAGCCTCATATGTCAGTACTGGGCAATGTTCCATCATGCCAAAGACAGTTTTCCCTAACCACAGCAGCCGATTTCTCTAAGCATAAATTATGTCCTTTTTTTTCTTTCCCTTTTTTTAAAAAAAGAGCATTTTGGCCTTTATTAGACAGGACAGTGTAAAGAGACACAAAAGTGGGGAAAGAGTGAGGGTGGATAACACACACAAAATGGCCTGAGGCAGACTCAAACCCAGGCCCCTGCAGGACTACAGCCTTTGATATAATAGCTTACCTGCTCAATCAAGTGAGCTATGGTGGGACCCAAACATAACTTATGCCAGCCTTAAGGGCTAAGATAGTAGGACTTAGCAGGGCTGCTATTAACAGCTTAGCGGGAGCATTATCTGGCCTGCTGTCTGTCTCAAACAACAGTTTATGAAACTGTGAGGCAAGTA
The DNA here is from genome assembly GCA_015106775.1 of Etroplus canarensis. NCBI lineage: Eukaryota > Metazoa > Chordata > Actinopteri > Cichliformes > Cichlidae > Etroplus > Etroplus canarensis. The sequence goes on from VUQH01068174.1 coordinate 3,986, forward strand.
GAGACACTGTTTATAGGCATGTACAACTGCACAGTTTTCTCTCATACCCATATTAGGGTAGCAAGAAGGCTTGAATGCATTATGTTAACAGTCACAGGTTGTTTGTTAAGATTTGTTTGTCAAATGTTCCAGTGCTATAAAGGGAAGATCGAATTACCAGCTGGCCACACATACATACCCTGATATATCAGAGTAGATGGCTGTATCGACAAAATATGTTGGGAGAAGGTGGCAGATGAGCAGCAGTAGGGCCTTGACACCTTCACCCTGTGCCAACCACAGGTCACACACAGCCGGCACAGCTGCCCAATAGGTCCCCAAGAATGGCACGGCACCCAGGATGGCAGCCAGAGCTTCAGGCCAGGAAAGAGAGATTCAGAGAGTGACAACACACTGAGTGTGGCTTGGCAGGTGTGAGCATAATGATAGCACAATCTGCTGTGGACACACTGACTCACCAGAAGGAATGAAGACAATGTTGATGCCAAAGATTGTGTGTGTGAGCCAAGTGTAGAGACCGTAGAAGCCGGCCATTTTGAGAGAGGCGTCAAACACTCCTCTTCAAAACAAACACAAACAAGGTCAAATATAATCTCAGTGCGGTATAAATTTAGATACTGTAGCTTTTGTGAATTTGACTACCTGATGGCCTCTTCGACAGACTGGCCTATGATATTGCTGGAGGGTCCCGGCTGGGAGAGTGGAGTCAGGCTGATCACCCATTTAACAGGTTTGTAGTATTCCCCACTGGAGCTCAGCAGGTAGAAGAGAGTAGTCAGGAAAATCACCTACAGGAAAGAGCGCAAATATGGCGATCCATATGTCATGGTGGCTGGATCAAAATAAAGCAAGTATGACTCATAAGACTGCTGTATTAAGAGCATGCACACACATTATATTGTATTCCAGTTCTGGTGCTAATGATTCCATAAAGACGAGTCTGCAAAAGTATGTAACTTCCATCCCTCTAACTTTGAATTGAGGACAGATGCAGAGGTAACCTGAACTATTTAAACCAAGAAAACATACAGTTTGGTCTTTTCCTAAAATGATTCATAGAAACTGAAATGGCTACATTTAAAAACCATCATAAATTGGAGTGTATACACACTGGGGAGAAGTCCTGAAGACTCATTTATTAAGCTGAGATTATAATTTTGATCTTAAGCACAAAACCTTGTCTAAAAATTAATTATGAAAACCTAACACTGTTCTTATCTCTAAACAAAGTCCTGTCTTGTGGTCTACCTCAGTCACTGACTGTGCTGACACTCCCAAGCTGCGCCTTTGACTATAATGTCAACCCATTATTTTAATCCAGCGAATAATGTGTTTCCTGGCTTCTATCGCCGCTACCTTTGAGGCGATCTCATCTTTCAAAAGGTATATTGTTATTTCTAACTAAATGCTCACCTGTGTTCATCTGTTCTGGAATTATATTAAGGAGAAAATCACAAGGATACTGCTTTGAATTAAAGCTGATTTGAGATTATAGATCATATAATTTTTTTATGCTGCAGTCAGCCCCAACACAACATAGAAAAAGGTTTATTAAAAGGAAAATTTAGTGCAATCAGTGGCTACTGCTGTTATGTTAGGCCAGGAGGTTGTCTACCAATCATAGGGTCGGCAGTTCGATCCCAGGCTCCTCCAGTCTGCGTGTCGAAGTGTCTTTGGGCAAGACACTCTTAAAGGCATAGACTAAAGTGCTGTGTGTGTGAATGGTTGAATGTAGCTAGTGGTAAAAAGCACTATAAATAAGTACCAATTTATTTACTAGAACTGTTACACCTTTGGCACCTGATCTATTGTGTTTACTGCCTTTTTAATATAGCAGGGTTTAAATATATGTCACATCTAACTGGGTAAGACCCCTGGCACATACCTGAGAAGACAAAATGTACCTCAAAGCCTTAGCACAAGGCTTCACAATGTTTGTAACATTGCTGACTTCATACCAGAAACCATAGCAAAACAGCCCACACCGTTTTCACATTCAATATGAGTGGGCATCCTTCATAAATTAAACATAAGTACCCCATCAGGAATTATCTTAATTTCTTAAGTTAAAGCCAAACCTAAGAACATTTTTATGACTGAGGCCCCAGGACATTATTCACCCTCTGATTATAATCCTGATTTTTATAAATCTTTCAGGGAAGGCATAAGCTCAGCTGTTTCTGTGTAATACTTTTGTGCATTACAAAAGGGTAATGATAAATGTGCCAAAGAGTCACACTTAATAAAGCAAATAAACTAACATGCCTGTACTGCTTAGATGGTTACATGGTTTTAGATGGATTTAGATGGTTTTCAGTAGTCAGAGTTTCATACCAGACTCAGTGCAAAGTTGAGGAGTGCCGTGCCACTGTGGAACAAGACAGTGAAGAGCGTGGTCGTGGTGGAGATGAGGAGGCCAACATTCCTACTCATTACCACCCACAGAGACTCCAGGATCTATAAAATGAAAAGGCAACAATAAAAACACCAGCCACAGGAAAATCACACACTTCCCTTTGAGACACGGAGTTACAAATATGAAAATGCTGTTGTTAAAGTAGTTTTGGCATGATGCTTGCAACACAATTTATCAGAATCAAATATCAAATTGATTGATTTCCAGCAATAAGTCAGACCCATTTCTGGTGGGTGTTAGAATTCACCAGGATTGCACTTTGTCAATAATTCTGTTCATAATTTTTATAGATGGAATTTCTAGGTACAGCTAATGGGTGGAGGGTGGAGGGTTCAGTGGTCCCAGGATCTCGTTTCTGCTATTTGCGAATTATTTCATATTGTTGGCTTCATTGAACGACAACCTCCAACTCGTCCTGGGGCAGTTTGCAGCAGAGTGTGAAGTGGCTGGGATGAGAGTTTGCATCTCCAAGTCCGAGACTATGGTTCTCAGCTGGAAAAAGGTAGTGTGTCCACTACAGAATGAGTTGCAGCCCCAAGTGAGGGAGTTTAAATATCTTGATGTCTTGTTCATGAAGGAGGACATGCAGATGGTTGGCGTCACAGAAGAGGATGAAGATGCACAAGATAGGGTGAGATGGAGGCGGATGATCTGCTATGGCGACCCCTAACAGAGGCAGCTGAAAGAAGAAGTGGTGTCTTGTTCATGAGTGAGGAAAGGAGGGAGCAGGAGATTGACAGATGGATTGGTGCAGCACCTTCAGTAATGTGGATGCTGTACTGATCTGCTGTGGCGAAGAGAGAGCTGAGTGTAAAAGCATAGCTTTCAAGTCATTGGTGGATCTCTTTTCCCACCCTCACCTATAGTCACAAGCTTTGGGTAGAGCTAAAAAAAAAAAAAAAATCAGGGACACAAGTGGCGAAAATGAGCTTCCTGTGAAGGGTGTCTGGACTCTCCCTTAGAAATAGGGTCAGGAGCTTGGTCATTCGGGTTGCAGCTTAGATAGAACCACCACTCCTCCACACTGAAAGGAAGCAGTTCAGGTGGCTCCAGCATCTGACTAGAATATCTCCTGGACACCCCCTAGATGAGGTGTTTTGAGCATGTCCTACAAGGAGGAGGCCTCAAGGAAGACCCAAATCAAGCTGGAGGGATTGCATCTCTCGTCTGACTTGGGAAATACTTGGTGCCACCCCGGAGGAGCCAGAGGAGGTGGCTGGGGAGAGGGAGGTCTGGGCGCCTCTGCTTATACTACTGCCCCTGCGACCCAGACCCGGAGAAGTTAAAGAAACTGTACATGATGACAGACTGACAAATCTAAGAAAACAACATGCATACAAATCACGTTAGAAAGGAGGCAGTGTTAAACACACCCATACTTACAGACAGCAGTGTCTCAATATTTTCCTGTAGAAAGGAGGCAATGTCCTTCCAGTCCAGGATGTCTCCCAGCCAGCTGTTCTGTCTCTGGACCATCATCTTGTGCCCACGATGCCTTCCAGAGTGGGTTACATTCTGAAAAAAGTTGTGCATCATATTTTATGGAATACTAAAAAGAAGATTTTGTCAGATGATTAGCATCAACCTCTCACACTACCTTCACAAACCAGGAGTGGTACAGGCGGTCCCAAAGCTCCAAAACTTGCTTCTCAATCACTGCAGTTTGGTTCACCTTATCTCCTAACATCTTATGAAGCTGCACACAAAGGAATCAAAGACTTTTTACATTCCCAACTGCGTGGCTATACTCTACTTTTTTATTATTGTAAATTACTGTACTGACCTTTTGTGTTATCCATTCTCTCCCATGCTGGTAGACATTTGTAGCAGCTGAATTCAGAGCTTTCTGCACTACACGAGCTTCTGGAAGCCAGCTAGATGATGGCAAAGCAGGAGAGACAGACAAAGAGATAAGAGAGCCTCACATTTTAGGCAAATGACAGAAAACTCTGAAAGAAAAAGATACACTTGAATAGAGTGGACCATCCTACTTGGCCCATTCTGGATGGTTGGATACAGTCTCGTTGATGAGGTTACTGGTTACCTCGATGATGTGAACGCTTTCATGATGAACCTACAAAGATTAAAGTTTATTTTGTTATTCAGGTTGATGTGAATGTTGTGAAGTCATGTTAAAAAAAGAAAAAACTTACCATAGCAGTGAGCAACAGAGCCATTAGGAGGGTCCCTGTGACCAAGAGGAAGATGATAAAGATACTGATAATTTTATCCAGTGATCGCTCCAGCCACACAACCATCTGGGTGCACAGAGAAGGGGAGGACAAAGACAGACAGAAACAGGAGAAAGGGGGAAAAATAGGAAGGTAGTAAAATAGATATGTCAAATTCTGAAGGGGGCAAAGACATGCAGTGATCAGACACACAGAGAAACCTGTGTCCTTCCCATGTGGAAAAAATTCATTTTAAACTTAAAAGAATGAACCAGCAACCAACATATCTGTACTCATACAGTACATGCATGCAGTCTTGCACTTGAGCACTGAAACATGCAAGTGTGAAATTCAAACTGTGTGCTGACTTTTTGGTTTCTCAGTTTATTTCAGATGTGACGTGTCTTTTAATGTAAACATTCTGTTCTTAACTCAGGTTTCTCAATGTGCCAAGACTGCATCATCAGCTTAAGTCTCTGTTTGTCTTTGTATCCATGTGTTAATGTCAAAACAGCATTGAAATCAAGCTCTGTTAGCAGACACCTCTTTGTCGTAAGGCCATGTCCTAATAGTTTATTATATGAGTGGTGATGTGATATGGCAGTCAGTGCAAATGCTGCTGCTGCAGTGAGTAATCTGAGTAATATTTTAGCTGAGTGTATCTTAATCTAATTAGATTTTTTCTTCACCAAGTACCTTACCTTAAAGAAGAACAGCACATACAAAAAAATGGAAACACAACTTCATTTGATGAATGTAACAGATTAGGTATGGATAAGCAGTAAGCATTTTAGAAAAAGTTTCAATCATGACCAAAACAGGAAACAAGAGACCGCATTTTTAAATAGGCCACACAATTACAAACACTGAATTTCCAGTGCAGTAAGAATGTACCATACTAGAGTTATGAAGTACAGCTTTAGAAATGATAGAACTGAAACAACACCTGTGACACTTCACTAACAAAAAAGGGTACTCTCAAATGCTTCATAAATAACCTACAACTTTACTGAGTATAAATAATTACTGACTAATTACAAAACGGTAGCTGTGGGCTGATCTTTCATCCTGTATGTGGGTGAACTTATGCTTAACGGAAGACAGATAAAAAAACCTTCTTTATACTTCAATACTTTGCTGGCTGTGCTGACATGTCTAGAGACTGTGTTTGAAAGTACTTTGTAACTATTAGTACACACTCACTGGCCACTTTATTAGATATACCTTGGTAGTACCTAGTTGGACCCCCTTTTGCCTTTAGAACTGCCTTAATTCTTCATTCCATATATTCAACAAGTTGATGGAAACATTTCCAGAGCTTTTAATCTACACTGACATGATAGCATCACGCATTTACTGCAGATTTGTTGGTTGCGCATCCACAATGCCCTATTGGATCCGGTGACTGTGGAGGCCATCTGAATACACTGAATGCACAGCCATGTTCAAGAAACCAGTTTGAGATGATCCGATCTAGAGCACTGTGACGTGGCATGTTATCCTGGTGGAAGCAGCCATCGGAAGACGGGTCCACTATGTTCATAAAGGGATTAACATGATCAGAAACAATACTCAGGCAGGCTGTGGTGTTTAAATGATGCTCAATTGGTACTAAAGGTCACAAAGTGTGCCAAGAAAATATCCCTCAAACTATTACACCACCAGCAGCACCCTGAACTGTTTTTTTTTTCAAGGTAGGTTTGATCAATGCTTTCAAGTTGTTTACACCAAATTCTGACCCTACCATCCAAATGTCACAGCAGAACTTGAGACTCAGAGCAGGCAATGTTTTCCCATCCTCTATTATCCTGTTTTGGGGAGCTTGCGCAAAATGCAGCCTCAGATTCCTGTTCTTAGCTGACAGGAGTGGCACCTGGCATGTTTTTCTGCTGCTTTTGCCCATCTGCTTCAAGAGATGGTATTCAGAGATGCTCTTCTGCATACCATGGTTGCAATGAATGGTTATTTGAATTGCTGTTGTCTCCCTACAAGCTTAAAGCAGTCTGGCCATTCTCCTCTGACCTTTGGCATCAACAGTATGTTTTCGCACAGAGAACTCACTGGATGTTTCCTCTTTCTCTAACATCTGTGAACCCCACAGATGGCTGTGCAGGAAAATCCCAGTAGATCCAGGTTTCTGAAATACCAGCTGGTGCCAACAATCACATCACCTTCACAGTCACTTAAATTACCTTTATATCCTATAGTGATGCTCAATTTGAACTTCAGCAGGTGAGCTTCACCATGTCTACATGCCTAAATGCATTGAGTTTCTGCCATGTGATTGGCTGACTAATAATTTTCATTAACAAGCAGTTGAACAGGCATACCTAAAATTGTGGCCAGGAGTGTTCATAACATATTTCTGTTTGACTACTTACATCTGTAAATAAATACATAAGTGTTTGGTCTTTCCTAGGACCTCTTGATATTAAGAAGAATATTGAATATTTTGATGTCTAAAGCACAGCCGCTGTCCCCAAACCAGGTAGCTCTTTGAAGAAGCATGTGATATCTATAGACTGTGTATAAAAGATGGACCCAGCCTCTCGGTCTGTGTGGAAGTGTCTAACACCTGCATTATTTCAAATGGCCAGCAAGTGACGACTTCTCTAGACTGTATGAGAAAACTACTTCTCACTTCATTTATTACCTCAGTACACATTTTCTCAATTAGTTTATGTTCTCAGTGGTCATTTTCAAGTCTTATTTAAAACAACAGGATGACCACTTTGTAAATTATGGTCAGAGATGATAAAGCTTGGTATGAAATTAGGCCCTGATTGGCCAGTGACTGATGCTACTATGTATGTGTTCAGTGACTTGATTTCTCAGACAGATGCAAAACTTCTTTGATATCTGATTTCTAAAAAGATGGCATCAAAACAAGACTAAAGAAACCAATGGGTGATATCACCGTGGCTATGTAAAAAAATGTACCTTCGGCTACTCCGTTGTATTCTTCCCAAGGGGTCGCCACAGCGAATTGATCTGCATTGGTAAATTGGCAGAGGTTTTACACAGGATGCCCTTCCAGACACAGCCCTCCATGGTGAGAGGGGCTTGTGTCCCCACCTGGAATTGAACCAGGGACCTTTCGCTTGTAAGATGAATGTGTAAACCACTATACTACAAAGACACCATCATCGTGGCTACGTCCATCTTTTATATACTGTCTATAGTAATATCCAGCACTGCAAAGATAAGTGAAGCCTTTAAAGGTAAAGATGGACCATGTGTTCACTCTGCTTAGTAACTTATATTGAAAATCTGTGTTTCCATTGTTTTGCCTAGTTCCTTATCACACCTAAAACTAAGAAAGTGTGAATTTAAAATCAACACATCTTAAAAAACACTCCTTTCTTCCCATTTCACTCTGCACCTTCCCAATGCAGCTCACACACTCTCAAAACAAACATAGGTCAAAGCAGAGAAGATACAGTCAGGGCTCAGGGATCATCGAGTCCCAACCCTCGGCTGTAGCTCCCTGTGAAATAAAAGCAGGAAGCAGGAAAGCAGCAAGAGGACAGACGTTTAGACAGGATGAAAGGGTGATGACAGTGGATGGGTAAAATGCCAGTCCAAGCTACTACAAGGTGTGCTCACGCCCTCACGCTCTCCAACACATATAAAAAGGTTATTTACTTTTCCTTGTTTCTTTCATACAGAAACACACACTCTCTCTCAGCACTCTGCTCCTCCGAATCATTACCTGCTTGTTAAGCCAATGCCAGAGCTTGGGGAGGAGACAAAGAGACATTGGGAAGATTATTATTATCACATGTACCCGTGCAAGAAGAACACAAGCTCTGTTTGGGTACAGGCCCCGAGGGGGTCAGAGTGGTGCACTACAAAGTAGGATTCATCCGTCAGAGAGGTATATTTAGACTAAAGCCAGAGTTTTCAGTGTTATGAAGGTGGCTCATTTTTGCCTGATTAGATTATTATGGAACCTAATCTGCTCGAAAGTGGGTTTTAGTCATTTAGGCTTAAAATCATCTGAAAGCACCAGATTTTCACTCCTCTTTTCCCAACCAGGTGCTCCAGGAGTGAGACAGATTCTCAGCTGAGAAAGTGTGTTTACAGATGCAACCTGTGGATTTGCATGGTAATAATAATACTGAAGCCTTGCTGTAAAGTTGCAGCAGTGCAAACCTTATATGCTGCACCGTTACAGGAAATCACAAGAACCGAGATGATGAATTTGCTAAGTTTTACTCCTTGTATCGCAGTCTACCAGTATTTAATACAGAGCTTACTCAATCAAGACTATTCCTTTCACTTCAGTTTGACCAATAACAATATTTATTTTCTCCTTCATTATAGTGTCCAATCTGAATGCCCTCACTGAGTATGGAAAATGTACTTTTCATACTCATGTGCCTTTTAACATAATGCCACAATCTTCCCAGGAATGGACGTCCCAGCAAATTAATTCCAAATTCAGAATGTGCAATGCTCAGAGAAACTGCAAAAAGCCAAGAGCTACATCTCAGACTCTACAGGCCTCAGTTAGCATGTTAAAAGTTAAAGTTCATAATAGCACAATCAAAAAAAGACTAAATAATACTAACATTATTATTATTATTATTATTATTATTATTATCTATGTCTGGGTTGCCAGGAGAGTGTTTCTTCTCTCTAAAAAGACTATGGCAGCATGGCTTAAGTTTGCAAAGTTGTATTTAAACAAACTACAAGACTTCTGGAGCAATGTCCTTTGGACATACAGGACCAAAGTGGAGATATTTGGCCATAATGCACAGTGCCGTGTCTGGTGAAAACCAAACACATTTTATCAGCACAAATACCTCATACCAACTGTCAGGCACAGTGATGGGGGGGGTGATGATTTGGGCTTTGTTTTTCAGCTACAAAACCTGGGCACGTTGTAGTCATTGAGTCGACCAATAACTTCTCTGTATATTAAAGTATTCTAGAGTCAACTGTGAGGCCATCTGTCTGACAGCTAAAGCTTGGCTGACAGGACAATGATTCCAAGCACAACAACAAATCCACAAGGGAAAGACTGAAAAAGAAAAGAACCAGTCGAAGGCCCAGTCGAAGTCCAGATGTCAGCTTGATTTAAATGCTGTGGCAGGACTTTAAGAAAGCTGTGCATAAATGAATGCTGCAAACCTCCATGAACTGAAGCTACGTTGTAAAGAAGAGTAGGCCAGAATTCCTCCACAATGATATAAGAGGCTGAAAGTAATCCAGAAAAGAACAAATCAAGTTATTGCTGCTAAAGGCAGTTCTAAAAGCTACGTATACTTAGTTTTTCACATGACTGCACAGAATTATGTGAAGACTTGTTTTTTTTTCACAGAAATGTAAATTAAACTGACAGTTTTTGGTGGAATTGCTCTTGAGTTATTGGCAGCACCAGCGTAAGTTTTTTCCTGATTCACCTGAGTGAAATACATGGCACTGGATCAGTCTGAAGTGTGTTGAAGAAGAGTCACTGGTCTGCCAAATGCCCACTTTTATGTGAGCCTGAAGCTGAAACCCAACGCTGATAAAAAATTGATAATGACCACTGTGATAATCCTCATATGTGATGGGGTTTTTGGTTTTGTAGAGCCAGTTAATGCAAGGAATGCCAAGCTATTCTGAATTTTCTTTGTAGTACACCCCTCAGGAAATGGCAGGCAGGATTTAACTACAGTGAGTGTGAACTGACCATACAGTGGGTTGCAAATCAGTGCAATTACAAAGACACAACATAATATATCACATCCCAAAACCATCACGGCAAAGGGGAAAAGTGTAAAAGATTAACGCAATGGCATCATTATATATAAACCTGAGAAATGTAAACCATGTGGCAGTAAACCTGTCACTCATTCTAAGATGCACCTCGAGTTGCTTTTTAAAACAATATTATGTGACTTTGACAAACAACACTGACATATTACACCTCTATATTTCTTTGGCAAACAGAACAACTGTCCACTTCCCCATGTAGCACATGTGGGGCAACATCATCAGTGACGTAGGATTATGTTTTGGGCTAAATGATGATGACAGTCTAATATTCACTGTCCTTTTATCTCAGTTTTTATGAATAAATTCAATGTTCATTGGCTAAGGACTAATTATGTCTGTCTATCATTTGGTGATGAGCAGTTTAGTTTACACTTGGTTTATTCAAGCCTTTTGCTAAAAATAGCATCCAACTGTTACTGAAAACCACACTGATGAGAGTGTTGAAACGGTCAAAAACAACGGCTTAAATGCTCTATTAGAGCTCAAGGGGACTGTAAGATTTGGTGATCACTGTTTTTGGGAGCAAAACCCTTTCTGTTACATGTGGTAATTTAATATTAACATATGGATTTATACAGTCTAAATATCATACTAAATGTAAGACATGTCCTGTTTTAAGTTCTCTCTTTGGCCTTTATATAGTTTTTATAGAGTTACACCTTTAGAAGCAGGAGATGATCATAAGCAATATGACATGTCCAGCTACAATAACTGGTCATTCAGAGAATTTCAGTTTTTCTAAACTATTATTGTATTCACTTTGTTATCAAGCAACTGCAGATACTCAGTGGTTCTAATTTTCAGAATTTATTAGCCAGAAAGCCTTTAATATCGACAGTGATTACTCTATATTATGAACAGTAAAAAGGTTTATCAGTGCATCACAAAGTGTATCTGGATGAGGATGTGTAAAATCAGAGATAGAGGAAATAAGGACACAAACTGCATCAGTGACCCCTGCATTACCTTAGTGTCAATACGTAGCAAGAACTGAGCCAGGCCTTTGATTGGTCCAGGGAGCAATGCCTCTTCACGCTCACGGCCAAACTTCTCTAGCACCCTCCACCACGAGGCAAGAGTCTTCTCTGCAAAGCTCTTCAGACCAAAGTGGACCACCAGCTTCTTCAGCACCCACACTAAAGGCAACAAGGCAGCATGCACATGAGAATTATACAACTGTTGAGAAGTATGAGTAAGGGAGTGTGCATGTGCATGTGTTACCGGCCACAGGAATAGGCAGCAGCTGTAGTATCCACAGGTTGAGCCAGACCTGAACCAGTACAATGGCCCAGACCAACAGAATAAAGTAGATATCACTGGCTCGGTGGCTGCTCTTCTCTTTCTGGAAGAGGCTGGTAGGTACCGGACGAGGACCGCCAGGGAACCCCGGGGTTGCAGGAAGAGGACCCACAGACTGTACACCATCTTGGAGGGGATAAGGAGAGTCAACAGAGGAAGCAAATAAAAGGAAGCGAAAAAAAGAACAGTATCTAAGTTTCAACCGCCATGGCTAAATGGTGAAGCCAAAGCAGAAGTGTCATAAACTGCAATACAAAAAATGTTCACTGTAATGTGAAATGCTATGAATACTTAAACAGTATGTTTCGTGGCCTGATTCTGCTGAGTTTCTAATTTCTATGACCCTTAAGACCAAGAAATTTGTTGTACCTGTATGATCTGCAAATGTAATAAATTCTCCAGTAATACAACGAATAGAATAACAATATCTTACCTGTGACTTCTGTTTTTGGCTGAAGGTTGCTACAGGAGATTGCCATGTAAATAGTGTTAGCAGCGAATGACAACACCTGTCCTGACAGCTCACCTGGTGGAATAAAGAGAGGCTGAATATAACAGGCAGGCAAAGGGTAGGGTGTAAAAAATGAAATGGAAAGCTCAACCCCATGATTCACCTTAAGTCAGTTCTATTTCAGATAAAGCTGAGCTAAGAGCAATGAGACTAAGGGTTGACTTAGCTTGAGAATTGGCAAAGACAATTTACAATAAAGGCTTTACTTTTTACCTTTTTCTGTTAAAAAGGAGCATAGAAACTCTTTTCTACAACAGTTCATCTGAGGTCAATATAAGCTCTGTTTGGACATAAAGTAATTAAAGGTGTCATGAAATAGGACATAGGAGCTATACTGCAGCCAGTCAGCTGGAGCGATAGAGACAATTTGGCTTCACTTTTGAGGAGCCATCAGGCCGGCCATGTTTTCTACAGTCATTCATCAAAACGCGCAAACATAAACAGAAACACAGCACATAAAGCAAAAACAGAGTTTCTACAATTCTAACAAGTTTGAAAGTTAATATTTGGCATGACCACCTTTATTCTTCAACACAATCTGAACTCTCTCAGGTAAGCCTTCTGGCAATTTCTTTATGTAGTCTTCAGGAACATTTTCAAGGCTTCTTGAAGGACAGTCCATATGTCCTGTTTAGATATTGGCTGCCTTTTGTTGCAGTAAATGCATCAACTGAAGTGTCAGATGCATCTCTCAGGTTCTGTGTCAGGTCTTTGCTAGATTTTTTTTATTTTTTAAAGTCAAAACTTTCATCTGCTGTAGATAAGTGTTTTTAGGCCTTCCACTTTTTCTTTTGTCCTCCACTTCTCCAGTTTCCTCAAGGTTTTGAGGACACACTGCACACCATGCTGAAACATGCCAAGTTTTCAGCTATTAGTGCTTTGTAAATCACCTTTTTGGTGTAAAAATACTGTTTTTTGCTTGTCAGATTGTGTTATCGTTGGCATTTTTAGTAGATTCAACCAAAGAAATGTGAACAATGACGTGTTTTTGTGACAGGCTGCTGGCAACAAAGTGCCTAAAGATATAACTGAAAACTGGTTCTTCGCTAAATTGTCTGTTATATTGCAGACACAACACTTGTTCATCCACTACTTTTCATTAGGTGTCTTTTTATGCTTGAATAATTCATATTTCAGTTTTAAGTAGTTTAACAAAGAAAAAAGGTCTGAAAATGGTCAGGTATAAAGACTGTACTAAAAATGTGGGGAAAAGCTGTCAATGTCCAAAGAAAAACTTTGAAAGACCCTCAAAAAGCCTGAACAACTATTGCTCAAGTCCACTTTAAAATTACAAGAAAGTCTGACTCACTGGAAACAAAATACAAAGAACTGAGGAGTGGCTTGAGACTTTTGCACAGTACTGTATACTGTATATGTACTTTTTACTGTATAATCACTGTACACAGCATAAACTTGTGCTCATTTTGCCTTATTTATTACCCAGTTAATAGTGAGTAAATGCATACCATTGTAGTGAAGGTCTGTGTATGTGTGTTAATATAGCCTCACCTGTGCCAGGAACAGGTGGTTTCTCTTGGGAACCGACGATGAGGAGCACAACCACAACCACAAATATGGGCACTCTCCATGAGCCAGTCAGAGACACTAAAAATAGATCCAGAAATAAGAGTGATAACTCTGCATGTTCCCTATATAGAGAAAACCCTGTTGTTAAACTGCACGCTGTGTTGTCGACATTACTGGTTCAACAGAAATATTGGGTCCTTTGTCTTGCTGGAAAAGATGAACCATATTCACAAACAGAATTTGAGAAAAACTATAGGTTATTGCTATCAAGGCACTTTCAAGACAGAATACATTTTCTCAAATTTACCCTCCTCTTCAAGTAAGAACTTCCACTTCATAGCCCTCAGTCGCTTTTAACATTTCACACTTTAAGGTCAACATCTCTTTTCAGCACGCCTGAAGTGTGCTAAAAAATGCTGTGACCATCCTCATCTTACTCAGCACTTGCTCTGTCTAAATGACTAGTGGACTTGTAAAGACAGCACTCTTTTAGCACTCACCATGTATGTCTTTGTAAAAAAAAACAAAAAAAACAAAAGTCTTTTGAAAAGCAGGCTTGTTTTCTAAAGCCTGCTGCACTCACGTGAACACAATCAGAAGAGGTAGCTTGTATGACTGACTGTGCAAATAAGCTACACTCACCAATGTAGAAGAGCAGGACAGCCCAGACAGGAAGAGCCAGAGCCCTCAGGTATCGCTCAGTCTGGGGACTCCACTTGAAACAAACCGTCAGCAAGTAGCCAAACACAACAGTGCACACCTGTGAAGAAAAAAATAAGGCAAAGAGGCACAATAATGCAACAGATGAGGGAAAATGTTGAGACTTCAACTCAGCCCATGTCTGTTTTGTTGTTTCTTAATCTTCATTTGAAACAGAATTTCTTATTCACCCTCAGAAAGTGCAGCTGAGCAGTAACTACCAAACATTTGTTCAGCCATTTGTTTAAGTCGTGTTATGCTATGATAATCATTCTGTATTATTGCATCGCAAACTATTTTCTTTGCAAATTCATGAATCCAAACAGGGTTTAACCAGAAACCTATGGGCCGGTGTTTAACTCTGCATGTTTAAAGTAGAGCTGAAATGATTATTTCAATTAGTCAGGGAACAGAAACTCACGCAGTAGCTATTTAAAAAAGGAAAATATAAACGAGAAGACCTGGATTTTAAGCAAAAGAAGACTCCTAAATGCGAAGCGACAAGGAATGCTCTTAAATGTGAAGTGATCAAACTGTAATTTCTGTGCTTTACAGACTTTCATCAAGCCACAGAAATCAAACATTATGCTCCTGTAAGAGTGCAAGGCAAGATGTTCCAGTCTGTAATCGACTGCTCACAAAAATCTCAACTGGTGCCAATCCATACAAAGACATCCTTCGATGTAATTTAATAAAGTGCCCTGCTTCCTATTTATAAATACTGGCCCTGTGTCAGTTCAAGCCTGCGTTTAGAGAAAGCACATTCTGTCTTGAGAGGAACATTTGATGCATTAATTGGATCTAGCCAAAGCAAGGAGGGGCTCAGACCCCTGGAGCTGTTTGGGAATAATAAGGTATTGATTGATCAGACACTGGAGCTGTGGGAAATTAGATCAACTGACATAAAAGTTTACACACATATTCCAAGAAGCATACTTTCTACTGAGGTTAACTGAATAAGCCTTTATTAAAAAGACAGACTGCAGCTATAAGTTGATCTGTGTGCTTTTAATCCACACTTATTTTTTATTGAATATTGCCTATGGAGTTGTCTGACAATAAGCTCATTTATAAATTTGTATTGTCCACATATTTCTGAGTGAATTTTAATCAGATACAGAATATTTGACTAATTAGGGATGAAATTCATAATTACTTTAATTATCCCTTTCATAAGTTGTTTTTGCTGTGCATGCTGGTATATAAATGTGATATGAGTGTAAAATGCTGACATGAATTTAGAAAATCACACATTTTCACATTTAAATTGCTCATTCTGGCCCAACCAACAGTCTATGACCAAAAGATATTTAACTTATTATTATAGTAAGATCCACACATAGGGTGATCACATCCCAACAAACTAAATGTGGGACAAACACTGTGTTTGTGTGGGACAATGTGGGACACATTAGCAATGTAGGGAGGTAGTCTGAAATGGTCATATTTAATTTAAAAAATAACAATACAGTAATCTATACAGGTTACCAGACTGGGCCAAATATATTATGTTTAAATGTAACTTTTCCAACTCTCTTGCCAAGTAAATACAATAAAGACATTGGTTCTCATGGTCTCAGGCGATGGTCTTCAGTATAGATGTATCCAATGACTGTCATACGTTTTTGAGCCATATGCCAATTATGACACACACATATATACTGTGTCACTTCACAAATTTTTCAAAACATGTATTTATGATAATTATTATAGCTATATCTCTCTTTGTATATACACACATCTTCTTCTACTTTTGGCTGCTCCTGTTAGTGGTCGCCACAGCGGATCATCTGCCTCCATCTCATCCTATCCCTTGCATCCTCTTCCCTCACACCCACCCTCTGCATGTCCTCCTTCACTACATCCATGAAGCTTCTCTGTGGTCTTCCTCTTCTCCTCCTGCCTGGCAGCTCCATCTTCAACATCCTTTGTCCAATATATCCACTATCCCTCCTCTGAACATGTCCAAACCATCTCAGCCTTGCCTCTCTGACTTTATCTCCAAACTTCTCAACTTGTGCTGTCCCTCTGATGTACTCATTTCTAATCCTGTCCATCCTGGTCACTCCCAGGGAAAATCCCAACAGCTTCAATTCTGCCACCTCCAGCTCCACCTCCTGTCTTTTTGTCAGTGCCACTGTCTCCAAACCATACATCATAGCAGGCCTCACTACCGTCTTGTAAAACTTTCCCTTCAGTCTTGCAACTATCCTTCTGTCACAAAGCACCCCTGACACTAGTCTCCACCCACTCACCCTGCCTGCACTCTCTTCTTTACCTCTCTTTTGCTCTGTCCATTGCTTTGGATGGTT
>VUQH01068178.1:0-11117 GCA_015106775.1 Etroplus canarensis
GAAAAGAAAAAAAAAAAAAAAAACAAAAACAAAAAAAACAAAACCCCAAAACCAGACAGTTTAAACGCACTGACTTACCGCCAAGGCCTGCAGCCTCTCTTTGTGGAGCTGAGCCTCCTCACACGACATCCTGAGGGGGAAGCAGGGGAGAGGGGGGTGAGAGGAGAACAAGAGGTGAGATCTGGGAAGAAAAAGAGCTGCAGTCCCTCAGCAAGAGGTAGGTAGAGGGGAGGAAAGTAGAGGAGAGAGGGGAGAGAGGGAGAGGAGGAGGAGTATCCAGACGGGGTCCTTCCTCAGCAATAATCCAACCAGAGGGAAGAGACAGTGGGAGAAGGAGCTTGTGCCGAGAGGAAGCAAAGATCTCTCACTCACTGGCCATGTGCCTCACACTCAGCCCACTGCTTGCATTTTCTCTCTCTCTCTCTCTCTCTCTCTCTCTCTGTCTATCACCCACTCTTTCTTTTGCACTCCCTGTCTCTCCTCCCATTTGTTCCCTCCTTCCCTCCCTCCCTCCCTCCCTCTCTTCTTTAGGCATGAGCCATGTGTGATTAAACAGCTGGGAGGAGCAGCTGAGAGAGGACAGGGTGAGAGAAGTACCAGCATAGAGGTATAGACTCTGTGAGAGAGAAAAGGGAACGAGGGAGAGAAAAATGAAGAGTAAAATAGAATTGCAGAAGTAAGGAAAAGAGAAGCAGAGGAGTAATTTGTTAAATTTGAAAGCTGAACTCCCTGAAGGTGCTCAAGTAGAGACAAGACAGTGAAAATAGATTTCAGCTTCATTCTTTTTCTTCCTTTTCCGTTGGCTTCTCTTTTTCTTTATCTGACCTGGATGTATTGAGATCATCCTACACAGTGATACCCCCTGTCATAATCAGTGCTCATTTCTTAAGGAGTAGTCTAATGGGATGAATATACAGATAAAGTAAAAGCTACTATTTTTAGGTGAATCAAACATTTAAAAGAAAAAATCACTTGCTGTTTTTGGCATTTTGGACAATCTGATTTTTTTTCCCAAAACAACAACAGGTTGGCACTGTACTATGTAAGGTAATCAATATATTGCGGTTTTGCATTTCCTTTCACTCACAACTTGAAGCTCTCTGGGCTGGTCTGAACTCTGAAGCACAGAAAACTGTGTGTGCACAGGACACCAATCATAATTAAAAAATAACCCTGATCCATAAAAGTATCTTGAGAAATAGTACAGTAAAAGTGAATTTGTCGTCATACTTTGGGACAGTACGACAGTTAGTCACAGCAAAAACTACCACAGTTACTACATGTCCTATGGTGGTTCTGTAAGGCTCTCACTTATGAGCCAGGAAATACCAATCTTGTTATTGTAATGAAAAAAGCAAATTTCTGTGCATTTGTGTTTTTAAAACAGCTATATTTGGGGATTGTGATCATACAGTCACACAGTGTCCTGTTTAAATGTTCACATAAAGAATAATTATAATTAACACATGTCTTGCTTAACTTTTAAACATGTTTCTGCCATTTGGGTATGTCTAGATGTTAATTATTTATGGTATATTGTATGGTCCCTCTGCCCTTCCAGTGTAAATAGTTTATTTGTGTAGTGTGTCCTTCACCAGTGTGTTGGCTTTTTAGCTCAGTATTATAAGTGCAGGAATTGAGAGCAAATTTGCATACCCTTGCAATGATGCAAGGGTATGCAGTTTGTGTGTGTAGTGGGTATGTGTATGTATGTGTATATCTTATGTGTTTGTGAAAAAATTTTGAAAAAGACAATAAACATATTGGCAAAAAAAAAAGATGATCTTTTCATGGAACTAAGAGGCGCAGGCCAAACCCAGTAAAACAATCCTATAGCATTATCCTCCTCAACCAAACTTTAAAGTTGGCACAGTGCAGTCAGGCAGGTAACATCCTCCTGGCATTCACCAAACTCAGACTAGTCCATTGAACTGCCATATAGAGAAGCATGATTCAACACTGTACAGTCCATGTTTCAACCACTCTAGAGTCCTGTGGTGACGTGCTTTACACCGCTTCATCTGATTCTTGTCGTTGTGCTTGGTGATGTGAGGCTTGCATACAGCTGCATACAGCTGCTGGGCCATAGAAACCCATGCCATGAAGCTCCTGGCGCACAAAAACTGTGCGTATCTACGAGAAAAGAAATTTCACTAATTGACTTGTTGCAACGGCGGCATCCCATTACAACACCACACTCAAATTCAGTGAGCTTTTAAGAATGACCCATTCTTTGACAAATGTTTGCAAAGGCAGACTGCATGGGTAGGTGCTTGATTTTATACATCTGTAGCAATAAAGCTGAATGAACCACCTAAATTCAATGATTAAGACCGAGAGTAGCAGAATCCAACAGCCTCAACAAACTAATCTGCAATGCCAGTAAAGTCATGGGTGAGCTGCTTGACTCTGACGGTGGTGTCAGAAAGGAGGATGCTGTCCAAGTTAAGGACAATATTGGACAGCTGTTCACAACCTCTCCATGACGTGCTGGACAGACACAGGAGCATGTGCATGCCATGATGCTCCACAGAACACCACAGGACATCAAACTACAATTCCTCCCTGTGGCACCTTAACTAGTTTCTTTCTGTTGCTATATCTTGTACATATTGTACATAGTCTTTAACTGTAGAGTTAAATGTGTTACATATTGCACTTTATACATGCATGTTAATACATTTTAATCTTCACGTTTCTGCCTTTCAGATTTATATTTATTTATATATAACTGAGAGTCTGCAACAAAATGCAATTTCCCCCCTGGGATTAATAAAGTGTTCTGATTGTGATTCTGATTAAGAATTGTGACCCAGTACTTTTCTCCATATAGTGTATTTGTCAACCATGCTGTGATGTCTTGAATGGATATTCAAGCAATGGTCATTCAGCGTTGAATTGCTTACGGGCAAACTGATGCCACTGCCCTGTAATGTGGATTCCCTAAACTGCTGCTGCTAACAGCTGTTGCAATGCTTCTGTGCTATCGTTGTTGCTTCCTCCTGCCTCCGTAGCGGTGGTGAAGTGAAAAAAGACACTAACTTTTAACTTTTTAGAAGCCATGCTATATATGCTAGCTGTTACTTTTAGAAGAGAGCACTGTTCAAAAATTGTTTTAGACCCCTGCAGCCGACCCTGCAGGTCCCATTTGTGGCCTCTCTGGTCTTATATTTATTCGAATGCTAATGTGACATCAATAGAAGCCGCCTGCTTTAGAGGATCAGATATAGGATTTAAAAAAAAGATCAAAAAATCAACAAAAGATAAAAAAAAAAGAAAAAAAAAGATCAAAATAAGGATGATAATTGCATCACGCCACTGGGTTGAATGTGGAGATAAATAACAGTGGAACATCTTTGTAAATATAAATTTCAAAAACACATTTTTAAAAGGCGTGACAAGTACACACACACACACACACACACACACACACACACACACACACAGACAAAGCAGAGTTTGTGTAAATGGGTCACTGTTACCTGTGTCCCAGTTTTCTTTTCTCCTCATCCTTAACTCACTATGTTCACCTGAGTTTTATCCATTCCTCTTTACACACCTCTCTCCGACACCCTTTTTTAAATCTGTCTTACTTCCTTCTCTCTTCTACTCTCATTTTCTCCTTTTTCTTTCTTTCCTTTGCCTCGCT
Source organism: Etroplus canarensis (assembly GCA_015106775.1). Lineage (NCBI taxonomy): Eukaryota > Metazoa > Chordata > Actinopteri > Cichliformes > Cichlidae > Etroplus > Etroplus canarensis. The sequence goes on from VUQH01068178.1 coordinate 3,650, forward strand.
CCTGCCCTCTTTTCCACAAATCTTTTTTCTCATATCAACCACTTTCTTCTGCCTTCTTCTTACTCATTTTTCTTCTCTTATACCTCTGCTATCCATCCCTCAATTCTTCTTCAACCTTCTTTCAACTTCTTTTCTTCTTTCTGACTCCCTTTATTCCTGCTCTTTATCTTCCTATCCTTATCTTTATCACTTCTTTCAATACTCTTGCTTCTCCTTGTATCCCACCTGTCCTTCCTATCATCTGTTTGCTTGTTCATATTCTTTTTTCTTCTCTGTCAAACGTTCCCTTCCTTCTCGTTCTCCTTTTTTTTTCTCTCCCGTCTTCCACAAGCAGACGTCCTTATAAGGAGAAACGGCAGCAGCAGTCCTGGCTAACTCTTTAGGGAATACAGAAGCATGTAACACACACACATACTTACACACACATACACACGCAGGCCTGCACTCAAACACAATAACACAACAGCCACTGCATTACTCAAAAAGAAAAACGGGCATAATAAAAACTGCAGCTGGTCAGTATCTGTCCTATCAGCCAATGTATATAGTTTTAATATTTACACACAAAGAAACACTGAAGGTACTCTGAGAAAATTAATCATAAACGATGAATGTGTTATTATGGTGTCATTATATTAAAGCACATAGTCAAGACTTTTGCAGATACTGTAGACTAGAGAGATTCAGACTCGCTGACACTTCTCTTCAGCTTTGCACCCATTCTTTTGTGACAACAGTGAAATGTTTTCTCCTTTAAGGTATTTATTTCTGCTTGAGTACATATTCAGTCTTATTTTTATGTGTTTTGAATTAAGTATTTTCTAAGAATACAGTGTTTGAGCCAAATTATGACTTTTTTGATTTATTATGTATCAATAGAACAAAACATAGAGTGGTAAATGGTGTAATGTAATGTAAATAAACCGTATTGGAATGTGGAGTGTAGATTGACAATCATCTGAATGAACCAGTAATCATCTGGCTCATAGAGTCACATTTTTTTCTATACCAGCTCTTACTGTATGTACATCATCACCTCCTTCTCTTCTACTAAGAGAAGGAGGTGACCCCTACCTTTACTTCTACCGTGAGGGGTCGCCATAGTCGATCACCTGCCCCCATCTCACTCTCTCCCTTCCATCCTCTTCTGTCACAGCCATCTTTATGTCCTTCACTACATCAAATTCATGATTCTGTCTGACACTCTCTCCACCTCAAAACACTCTTCACATACTCTTCCTTCAAGATTACCCCTACTCCATTTTGCTTTCTACCTACACTTGGTAGAACAGTTTGAATCCACCTCTGATGCTCCTTGTCTTACTCTTCTTCCACCTGGCCTCTTGCACACACAATATATCCACCTTCCTTTTTTCCATCATGCCAGCCAGCTCTCTCCCTTTGCCACTTAGAGATTATGCACTTAAAGTTTACTCTTACTTCCACACTCCTACCTTTACTTCTCTCTTAACATGCTTTCCCCCTCTCCTCCTCCCTTGTCTTCATCTACCAGAGGCATAGCTTTCACCAGCACCCTGTTGAGAAAAATTAATGTGTACATTTTTGGGGAAAGCGTGCATAAATACAGGCTATAATGAAAAAAGAAAAATGGCTTGAAAATTTACAAATAAATTGCTGGAAAGAAACTTTTTTTATGTTGTAAAATGGTTTTTTGGTCAAATCTATTATATACCAGATGCTACTTTATGATGAACTTTTGTATCATTCTTTTTCCCACATTTTCTTTTGGACACACTCTCACGACGCAAATCATATAGCTTATAAACCATGAACTAATTGGGATCTTAAAAATACACAGACTGAAGTCTGGCATTTGTGGGAGCCTTAGTTTAATCTGGATTTACACCAATTACCTCAATATACTGGCTGCTCATACTATCATTACGAATCATTCTTCCTGACTAATACATTATAATTTTCCTTCTTCTCATGTTTTGTCTCTGTACTGTACTTTTAACTCTCTCCTTGTCCCCAGAAATATTGCCACCTTCCCTCCCCATTCAACCCCTTCATTCTGGTGTCAGATACGCTGGCTTGTTGTTGATCAAGACAACAGCGTCATTGTTCTTCTGCATCGCCACGAGGCCGCGATGACCTCACTGCACAGCCAGCCCAGCCCCGCCTACCCCCAATTCCAGCCCAGACGTAATGGCCTCCAGATGTGGAACCAGAGAAAACACACACACACACGCACTTTTCTGACTTACTTTCCTTGTCCATATTTGCTCATTCGCTCTGCCACCTACTCTTGTTTATGATGTTACATTTGTGTGTGTGTGTGTGTGTGTGTGTGTGTGTATGTACGCAATGTTAATGTGGCCCTTGCCTGTCTCTCCTGAGCTCAGTACTCCCACACTTACACAGTTCTCCCCAAAATAACTAAAGGCACACATCTGGTACAGACTGCAAACTATTAGTTATTGTATGTGTGCATTTAAGACAGCAAGAGAGAAAGAGGGTGTGGAGGGAGTAAAAGCAACCCAAACAGTCATATTTCTAGCTACAGGACTGCCAGACCTTGATCTCATTCATATTTTATACATCACTGAGGGAAGCTAAGTTGCATTTGTGTGTCACACTGTCTGCCTGTCTGCATAAACACTTTTTAAAAGAACATTTTTTTCAATCCCATTTTCACCTTTCCCTATTTAGTTAAAATGGACAATTCTGCAGTTTCAATTACAACACTGTTTTTAAATGTAATTATAAATGTGATCCTTACTTTACTAATTTTTCTAATTGGATGTAGTTCAATAATTCAGCCATGCCTGAATCAGCTTCATCAACTTTTCTTTTCTGTTGACTCCACTCCTGCTACATTCCACACTCATAGTAAGCTTTTATTTCAAGTATGTCAAACTATGCAAAACACAAAGCCAAAGCAGTTAACAACTCATGCTACTACAAACCAGGATACCTATATACAATAAAAGCAAGCATTGCCTTAAACATAGAATAGAATAACTCATTAACCTATTACACACATGCCTCACAATTAGGTGGCAATTTGGATATCATATGAGTAATTGTAGGAAGCTGTATAAGTTCTAAGTTTCTGTTTAATCATAAAGTGAGATCAAGTTGATGGAAACTACACTATGTACACTATTTTAGTCAGTGCATATGTACTGTATACATGTGCATGTATCCATGTAGTTGAGATGCAAATGGGAAGCCAGAGGTCTTGGCCTTGAGAAATTCCTGACTTCGGCATGTTCTTTTGGCTCCCTCTTTTTCTGAATTTTTCAACATATTTTGCACAACTCAGCTTATGTTACTGTTTCTTAAAAGGCAAATCTCTGTTCTGTGTAAAAGCAAAGTGTTTTAACTGTAAGAACAACTACAGTATGTTGTGCCCAAGCTTTGAGTGAAAGTTGATGCAGTGGGGAGGAAAATATGGGATCCTGCCATATTTTCTAGGGCACCCAAATCACATATTGGGTGAAATGCATTCAAAATACACTATATATTCACTTTTGAAACTATTTGTGCATTTGTGTTATTATTTGATATTTTGTAATCTTTCTGTGTAAATCATTGTGAGGTTCCCTGTAAGGCTGGATATGTGCAGTTTAGCCCTTCAATATTTATGCATCTTCCCTTTAATACCTCCCAGTGCATATAATAAATAGCAGTAGAGAATGGGCCATCTGCCGTTGTGGTGTGTTCACTGTACATGACCACAAATACTACCTAATCTTTCTGCTGAATCAGTGTACAACCCAGAGAGAGCACAGTGTACATAGTGATTAAACTGAGCCCACAGCACAGGGGAAAGCACAGATAGGGTGTGATAAACTGGCTGAATCATGACAGCTCTGCTTCATTTTTCCAATTACAACATTAACTATTGATGCACCAATGAAGCAGCTCAGCTTCATGCCTCACTGCACCTTCTCTGCCTGCCTCATCATGGGTGTGGTACTGATGGAGGTACTGATGCAGGACAGAAAAATCGCTGTGACCTGTCAATCAAAGCATCTGTCGACAACAGATCGAGGCTCTCAGCCTGCAGTTAGCTGCACTAAACCAAGTTGGTTGTCACTCAGACCAAATCATTGATCAGCATTTACTATTCTGCTACATCTGGAAGTTTTTTTTAGGCTTTTAATCAGAAACATCAGAATCAGAATCAGAATCAGAATACTTTATTAATACCTGGGGGGAAAGTATTTTAATTTCAAAGAAAAGCTACACAATCTGTGTGATTATCATGTAATATGCAAAACAATCCTCACACAAGGATCCATCCCACTGCTTAAGTTTTATCTTCTGTGATGCACCAAAACTGCAAAATGCAATGTTGTAATTAGAAAAAGTAATTAAGGTTTGAAAGGCCATTAATATATAACAGAATAGAAAAAACTATAAATGGAAATCTGATGAATGGATAAACAAAAGATCCTAAAAGCCTAAAATCTGCCACCAATTCCAGAAACAAAACCATTCAGTTAACGCGTGAGACCACAGTTTGACCATTAACCACACTGATCTAATGTAATTTAGTCTCCATTGACCATAACCATGACAGTTTCCAGAACTGTCATACGAGTATAGACCAGGTTGTTGTGCATTACCATAATGTAGCACATAGAACCCCAACATCAAACCCTGAACTCAAAAGAAGACTTTATTTAAATACACATAAGAACCTCGGCACTCTTTGGGATTTCTTGGCTGGTCTTTAACACCAGATGATTCCATTAAAACGCTCCAAAAGACACCAACAGCACAAACACAGTAGAGAGGTCCGGATTATTACTTAAAGCGGTGGAAGTGAGGCTCCAGCTGCCTTTGTCTGGGACACCTGTGAATCAAAGTGGCCACGCCCTTAAAACCAATATACAGGGGAAGGGATCCTATAAAATTCACCCACCTCAGAGAATCTGAGTAGTGACATGAGAGCAGTAGTATGAGGGCTGACTTGGATTCGGACTAAGCCTCAAGTGGCATTGAGAGGAACTGCAGTTTTTGCCATTTCAACACCGGCTTCATTTTACCCAGCCTAAAGCATACCCTGCTCTCTTGCATTCAGACACAGTTTATTTCATACTAAAATACAGTAGTGCGGCATTGTAGACATTAGTGAATATGTTTTTTTAATACTGCTGGTGTGAAAAACAGCAACAGCCACCTCATTAATGGTTTAGCAAACAAACAAACAAACAAACAAACAAACAAACCTATTACCTGGCACAAAACTGCAATTATCATGAACAACAACCATCCTTTAATTAAAAAAGTGATAAAGCATGAATTAAAAGTTGCTCTTTGGAACATAAAGGAACAAGCCTAACTAGACACTAGACTACAGACATAGGACCAGAGCTACAGTACAAATTCATTACATTACTGGAGTATTGTGTAGCTTAGTTTAGGAATATGATGACCTCTCTGCTGTTCTCCTGTACTGGTAGGAAAGCTTTCAGTGGATTTAATATTAAATGACTAAATTCCTGGTTTTCAATATTATTTTTTTATGGGTGCAATTTTCCTCCAGTCCATACTGCACACTGTCACTTGTGTCCTCCACACTAATCGTATACTGGCTAAATCCATCAAGTACTGCTGCAACAATAAACAAACAAACAAACAAACAAAAAACAAGCAAACAAAAACAATTCACTATATACAGTATATGCCTCATCTCAGAAATGAACAGTGAATTTAGCTGTTTACTGACCCATTCTCAAGTGCCAGATCCAAGTAGTGGCTGCTCTTCACTCCATTTGAAGAAGGTTTATCAAATACAGGCCGTCATCCAAATGTTAGCTTGTCCTCATTGAAAAACTTTTTAAAAGCACAGAGCTCACCTTCAGCTGGTCTCTGTTTAGTGCTTTAGTGCTTAGTTGGACACTTTGCTGACTATAATCTTGAACCACAATAAGAGACTTTCATTTGAGGTATACCATTTTTTTTAATGGCAACATCTGTTACAGCAACACGTCTGTACTTCTGGGTAAATTACTCTTTTCATATCAGTGTAACAAATATTGACTAACTGTTTTCACTTCTTTCTACTCCTGAACAAGCAGAAACACTGCTGGGTGGCTAAAACTTGCTAGCATACCATCGCTAAAGCTACAAAATCTAAATAACCTAATAATATAACTATCTCTTAAAGCAACAACCTCACTTTGTGTGAAAGGTATATTCTGTTGTGAAGTCACAAGTGAAAAAGAAAGCTTTCCGAGACTGTGAAAAACTAAGTAAACCCTTACTGCTTGTATAGGACTTAAGGGGGTGAGTGACAGTCAGTATCACTACCTCTATAAAAGCAGTTTTGGCAGTTTGTTGGTCTGAAGCTTTCAGGTGTGTGTTACCAGGATGCCACAAAATTCCCAGGAGGGGATGTTCACCCCAAGGTCAGACTGTGTAATGCTCAGAAAGTTAAAAATAACCAAAAAGCTACATCTCAGACTTTACAGGCCTCAGTTAACATGTAAAAAATTAAAGTTCATGACAATACAGTTAAAAAAAGACTGAACAAGTGTGGATTATTGGGAAGGGTTGCCAAGGAATAGCCTCTTCACGCTAAAAAGAACATGGCAGCACAGCTTAGGTTTGCAAAGTTCCATCTGAACAAACCCGGAAGACCTCTGGAACAATGTCCTTTGGGCAGACAAGACCAAAATAGAGATGTTTGACCATAAAACACAACACCACTTTTGGTGAAAGCCAAACACAGCGTATCACCACAAATGCCTCGTGCCAAGTGTCAAACACGGTGGTGGAGGAGTGATGATTTTGGTTTGTTTTGGAGCCACACTAACTGGGCACTTTGTAGTCACTGAGTCGAACATGACCTCCTATGTATACCAAAGTATTCTATGATCCCAAGAAAATCTATAACACTGAAAAAAAGAATCAAGGTGTTGCAATGGCCCATTCAAAGTCCAGACCTCAATCCCAATGAAATGCTGTGCTGGGACCTGAAGAAAGCTGAACATAAATGAATGCCCACAAACTTCAATGAACTAAAGCAATGTTTTATAGAAGAGTGGGCAAAGTTTCCAAACAATGATGTGAGAGACTGATAAAGTCATACAAAAGAAAAGATTACTTCAAGTCATTGCTGCTAAAGGTGGTTCTACTAAAGGTAGTTCTACAACCTATTAAATCATGAGGTATACATAGTCCTGTGAAAATTGGCTTTTACACAGGCCTGTATGAGAAAATTTCCTAAAATAAAAAATTATGTTTGGACCAACATCATATAAATGAATCTTTAGAATATGCAAGTTTAACCTAAATTATGTTTGCTATTGTGAAAGACTTGAACAACAAAATCCCTTTAAATCCAGAACAAAATTCTCAAAAGACTGGTAGCACTGGCAATTTTTTCTTGATTGTGTGATTTTCTGACTACTTGCATCAAAAATGAAATATAAGCTTGAAATCTTTTTAGGTTGAGTTTCATGCTGTGCTGATATTGTAAGATTAAATA
>VUQH01068180.1:0-13505 GCA_015106775.1 Etroplus canarensis
ATACCTACCCAACACCTCCTCATCCCCTCTGTTCCCTTCACCTACATGCCCACTGAAGTCTGCTCCAATCACCGCTCTCTCTCCCAGGAATACTCTCTACCACTTCATCCAATTTACTCCACAATTCCTCTTTCTCTTCTAACTGGCATTCAACTTGTGGGGCATATGCACTAACACCATTCAGCATCACACCTTCAGTTTCCAGCTTCAAAGTCATAATTCTGTTTGACACTCTCTTCACCTCCAGAACACTCTTCACATACTCTTCCTTCAAGATGACCCCTACCCCATTTCTCTTCCTACCTACACCATAGTAGAACAGTTTGAATCCACCTCCAATGTTCCTGGCCTTGCTTCCCCTCCACCTGGTTTCTTGCACACACAATATATCTACCTTCCTTCTCTCCATCATATCAGCCAGCTCTCTCCCTTTACCAGTCATACCAGGGGATGTATTATAAAGAGAGATAAATGTCCTAGGGAGCTACAGTAGATATAGAAAATCTACCTGCCCCAGTTAAAATACCAAGTTTTTGTGATGAAAAGGAATGAGATCACGATAAATCATATCAAAACTTTTTCCATCCTGTAATATGACCTGTAACCTGTAGAAATAAATAAATCTGTTGGGGGGAAAAGTATAAAATGTAAATCACACACGATAAGCTGGTTGCCCAATGCAGGATTTATGGTACAGCACACGTATCTGTCTGTGTTTGTATTTGCCTACACAGAGCCAACATGGAGGGAAATGCAACCAGTGCAGGTATGTACACCCTAAAACTAATACTTTACCGAAGCACTTTCGCTTTAATTACAGCATTCAGTCTACAACCCTGCCATCAGTTAAAAGTTCAACTGCCCCAGTAATGTTTTCCTGACAATTTGTCAGTTGCATAATACAGCAAAAACCATGGTTCACAGAGAGCTGACCAAGCATCAAAGGGATCTTATTGTTCAAAGGTATCAGTCAGGAGAAGGAGACAGAACATTTCCACAGCGTTACATATATCATGGAACTTAGTGAAGACAGTCATCAAGAAGTGGAGAAAATATGAACAACAATGAGGTTACAGAGAACTGGATGTTCTTCTAGCACTTATGAAAAGATGAGATGAAAACTGCACACGAGGAGCTTCAAAGAGGGCTACAGCATTACTGAAGGAGCTGCGGGAATTTCTGGCAAGTACTGGTTGTGTGGTAGAAGTTCCAACAATCTCCCATTTTCTCCATATGTCTGGACTTCAGGGTAGGACTGCAAGATGGAAGCTGTTTCTTACAAAGGAAAACATCCACTGGATCACAGCGGATCATCTGCCTCCATCCCAACCATTCCCTTGCATCCTGTTCTGTCACACCGCCCTCCTTCACGACATACACAAACCTTCTCTGTGGTCTTCCTTTTATTCTTATACCTGGCAGTTTCATTTTTAACATCCTTTGTCCAAATGATTTCCATGTTTCAGAACTGAATGCACCGAGTAACCTGTAATGTATCACATTTAAAGTTTCAGAGCTCAAATGTGCAGCTGTCAAGTTAGAAACAGCAGCGCTGAACGTGCGCTGAGTGGTAAAATAAATATGTCAAGTGGAGTTAATGTATTTGTTCTACCACTCAGCTTACTCTTTATGATTAAAAATTCATTAGTAAAATAAATGCTTATGAATTCCCAAGGTTACTCATTTTGTGCAGTATTGCTCTCTGGTTTCATTTACAGCAAGTGTTGCATTTTACGGTTCTAATTTTTATGTTCCTTATGATCTCTAGCACCTGTTCCTCTGATAACGTGTCTGACTGGAGTAGGAGGTGCTCAATTGATTCACTTCATGTGGAAGAAGAGAGAAAGAACTGGTCAAACCTGCCCCTTTATGTGAGCAAGATCAGACCCTGAAACAGAAAGCCCAGGTTAATCTCCCCCAGTTAGGTGACTGATTTGGAAAACAACCAATGCTTTCTTGGCCAAAAACAAGAAAACATTGGTATATACATGTTAAATCCTACTGAGCTAATGATGAATATGAGATATTTTGGGAAAGTTATAAAGCAAATGATCTCATTAGGCTCAGAAGCAGGGGCTAACAGTGGGTCATGGAGAAAAATGATGTACTGTAGTAGGATGGATGTTTTATGAGGCTGCGGTGTGCTGCGGTGTGCTTGCTCATTAGGGATCGTCTGATTGCTGGGGTTTTCTCTCTAATGCTGTAGGGTCTTTACCTTACAGTGTGAAGCACCTTGAGGTGACTTCTGTTGTGAATTGGTGCTATATAATTAAAATTGAACTGAATCGAATAAACCTGCCTATATCACTATGGTTACCTATGCTGAACTCACCTGTCAGGAGCAGGTTATGTTCAGAGTTTTGGTTTAAAATCCCCTAGAAGTGCCATGTTTTCACTGATTATTTAAGTTACAGTCTCCTTTGAGTACTTTATATATTTTCTGCTGTAGGAGTAGATTTTATACATGCAGCCTATTCAGTAATATCGTATTAATATCACCCAATGATGCCCATCTGTATATTTCTAACAGCATTGTCCCTGGAATTTGCATCCAAGCTTGTGATGCAGAAAATATATAAAAATGGCTTATGCTGGGTCCTAATCTGCAGCTGAGATTTTTACAGCTATGGAATTGCAGCTGCTTAAATTCAGATTAGAGAATGTATCAGTTGCATTTGCAGGCTATTTATCACTGACAGTATTCAATCAAAATTAATTTCACTTTGATCTGGCAACACACTAATATGATTTCCTCCTTTTCTCCTTTACCAGCCCGTGGGGGAGTCAGAACCGAATACAGAGCAACCTGTAGTGTCTAAATGTATCATGTTAAAGTTTCAGAGCTCTGAAGTGCAACTGTTACATTAGAAATAAACAGCAGCACAGAGCAGGCACTGACCTGTAAAATAAATATATTAACTTGGATGAATATGTTCATTTTAACCTCTCGAATCAGGAGGTGCAGAGTATTAGGAGGAAGTGAGGGCCTGATGACCTGTGGAGGTATGGAGATGTTTAATAAAGCGGGCAGAGCACAGAGAAGGTTCATGGATATAGTGAAGGAGGGCATGAAGAGGACTGGAGCGACAGAAAAGGGTTCTGTCTGAGGTCAGCCTCTATCTATTCATGCAGGTCCAGCAATGCTGCAGAATAGGTCTGTTAACAAGTACTTTACAACCAGGATTCCAAAAATGTTCGGACGCTGTGTAACATTTACATAAAAACACAATGCAATGGTTTGAAAATCTCATAAAAAAAGAACACAGAAAACATATCAGATGTTGAAAGTGAGACATTTTACTACTTCATAAAAATTATCAGCTCATCTTGAGTTTGATGACAGCCGCTTGTCTTAAAAAAGTTGGGACAGGGCCATGTTTACCATGTATCCCCTCTTCTTTTAACAGCAGTCTGTAAACATCTGGGAACTGAGGAGACCAGCTGCTGGAACTTTGGGAGAGGGATGCTGTCCCATTCTTGTCTGATATAGGATTCTAGTTGCTCAACAGTGCCAGGTCTTCTTTATTGTATTTTTTTGTTTCATGGATGCACAAAATGTTTTAAACTGGTGAAAGATCTGGACTGCAGGCAGGCCAGTCCAGCACCAGACTCTTCTTTTATGAAGCCATGCTGTTGTAACAGCTGCTGTATGTGGTTTAGCATTGTTTTGCACCTTCCCTGAAAAAGACATCTTATGGAGTAGTGCACATGTTGCTCTAAAACCTGTATATACCTTTCAGCATTGATGGTGCCTTTCCAGCTGTGCAATTTGTTGGTGCCGTAGGCACTAATATACCCACATTAGTCTTTAGAGCAGGGGTCTCAAACTCCCGGGAGGCAGGCCGCTTCTGGCTCCCTACTTGCCTACTTCTAGACTGCGATTTGATGTTAAAATATCATATAATTTGGGCCTTTAAAAGGCCGCATTGCAGGGGTCTCAAACACCAGGGTCGTGTGCTGCTTTAGAGAGTTTGACTGGCTCTTATTATTGCTGCTAAATGGAGACTTCACTCATTTAGGAACCTTCGTAAGCAAAAAATTAATCAATCACAACCCGAGACTGGCTAATTGAACGAGCAGTTCTCTTTACGGTGAGCTTTTTTTAACAAGTTTGAAAAAATCAATTTCAGTGATTAACTGTATATCTGGTGGTCTATGACCTAGAGATCAAAAGCATTAAACAGACAGAAAATCACACCCTCACACATGCCAAAAAACCAGTGCGTGCAGATGAATATGCAGGGTGCCCTGATCACCCTCACCCTTCACCACATTCGATACGGTACAGAATGTCCAAAGACAGTAGGAGACAGATATATTAAAGGGAACACTTCAGAATTATTCTTTAGATCTGGAGCAAAGAAACATGGCTTGATATCAAAACTATTTATAAGATGCACTAATGCATCTCTAAACATCTGAATATTGTGAAAAGTTCATTTCCATTTAAAAAAGGTAAACTTTCATGGATTCTTGATTCATTACACATGAAATGAAATATTTCAATGCTTTTTTTTGTTGTTTAAATTAGGATCATTTTGGCTTATAGCACATGAAAATCAGAAATCCAGTATCTTAAACTAGAAGATTATTTCCTAAGATCAATCAAGAAAGGATTTATAATTCAGAAATTTCCAACTTCTGTTAATATGTTCATTTATACACTCAGTCAGTGTTTGAGGCCCCTTTACCACACACTGCTGGACCTGTGCAGCATGGCATAGAGGGGATCAACTTGTGTTATTGCTGAGGTGTTACTGAAGCTTGTGTTGCGTTGGTAGTGGCCTTCAGCTCATCTTTGGATTGGGTGGTTCCTGTCTTGTTCTGCACAATACTCCATAGATTCTCTATGGGGTTCAGGTCAGGCAAATTTTCTGGCCAATAAAACGCATAACAACAAGGTCAGCAAACCGTTTGGCAGTAATTTTGGCACTTTTGGCAAGTGCTAAGTCCTGCTAGAAAATGAAATCTGCTCATTCATAAAGCTTGCCAGCAGATGGAAGCATGAAGAGCTCTAAAATATAGAAGAAGTGATTTTGGACACAACGGGTCAACCACTGTCGACACTAGCAGATAACGTGGCACCCTAAATCATCACAGATCACAGAAACATCACACTGGACCTCAGATACCTTGGGTTCTGTACCATTCCACACTTCTTCCAAAACTGTAGGACCTGAAATGCTGAACTTTCATCAGAAAAGGGGATTTTGGATGACTGAGCAACAGTCCAGTTTCAGACACAGTGTTGGACTCTGGTTCAGGCTTAATATTAGGAACGAGACAGTTGTCACTCCCTTCTTGAAGACGCTGTTCATGGTGGCTCTTGATGCACTGACACCATCCTCAGTTGAATTTCAGTGATGCTCTCCCAAGTTCTTGAATCAACTTTTTTTTGACGGTATTCTCAAGGCTGCAGTCGTGTCTGTCGCTTGTGCACCTTTTCTTACCACACTTTGCCCTTCCAGTCAACTTTCCATTAAAATGCTTAATACAGCACTCTTCAAACAGCCTTTTCAGCAATGACCCTCCGTGGCTTACCCTCCTTGTGGAGGGTGTCAGTGATCGTCATCTGGACAACTGTCAAGTCAGCAGTCACCTGCATAATTGTGGTTGCGATTAATGAACTAGACCAATAGCTACATGCTACTTACAGTGTTTGAACAGAATTTGAGGGGGCGGCACCGTGATGCAGTGGTTAGCAGTGTTGCCTCACAGCAAGATGGACCAGGGTTTGAATCTGCCACCTGGGGCCTTTTTGTGTGGAGTGTGCATGTTCTCCCTGTGCCTGCATGGGTTCCCTCTGCGTACTCCAGTTTCCCCCCACAGTCCAAAGACACACAGGGTCAGGTTAACTGGTTATTCTAAAGTGGCCATGAGTGTGGCTGGTTTTCCGTCTCTTTCTGTCAGCCCTGCGCTATACTGGAAACCTGTCCAGGGTATAACCCGTCTTATTTCAATTTAGGTATAATGAATATAGAATCTATGAAATTTAACTTTCTGAATTAAAATTATTTGAAAAATGACTTTATCATGATATTTTAGATGCAGTATTATGTATTTGCAGTTCATGATGTCTTAAGGCTACATATTAAGTGTTATTGGATGCTGCACATTTCCTGCCAGTAAGTGTTTTCTGACTGCTTCTAATGAACTCATAAATGCTGCATAGTAATTAAAATTTTGGCCTCCCCCTTATTTTTTTTTACCCATTTTCACAATGAGTGGCAAATTGCGTGCACTCTCTGACTGAATGTTTATGGTTCACAATGTGCATTAAATATGAGCAAGGCATTAATATCAACAAGTTCACCACACTGACAGACACTTATTTAATCAGGGTGAGATTCACCTTGGGGAAATAAGTAATTAAAATTATTAATTGATGCATTAATTGTTGTTTGCTTGAAAATACAATAACTGCAGTGGAACTGAAAGACTGAAGGGCAAAATGTTGTGCCTGCTGACACCCTCTCCAGCAGTGAAGAGTAATTAAAATTATGTTCACACTACACGGCCAAGATAACTAGCTAGCTGCTGACATAATGAAAGCAAACATAGTGGAGTCAGTATCACACACCAGATATTAATTTGTGCACATTGCATGTTCCATATCAAATGCTGCCATTTTGTCAAAAGCTGCTGCCTTTAGACAGATAAACTTAAGCTGTCATGATGCACCGACCACAATAACAGCGGCAAGTTTGTGTTTTGCACTTTGTTTTCAATCAGGCCTCAGTTAACATATTAAATTTCAAAGTTCATGACAGTGCAATTAGGAAAACACTGAACTATCACAATCGGAATCACGGGTTGCCCTGTCTCTCATGGGAGCATGCCTAATGTTTGCAAAGTTGCATCTGTACAAACCATAAGACTTCTGGAACAATATCCTTTGGACAGATGAAGCCAAAATGTAAATGTTTGGCCATAATGCGCAACACCAAGTTTGATGACAACCAAACACAGCACATCAGCACGAACACTTCATACTAGCTGTTAAGCACAGCGGTGGAGGGGTGATGATTTGGGCTTGCAATGAGTCAGCCATGAACTCCTCTGTATACCTAGGTATTCTAGAGTCAAATGTGAGACTAAAGCTTAACACAAACTGGGCCATGCAAGAGGACAATGATCCCGAGCACAGCAGCAAATGTATGACAGAACATATGAAAAAGAGAAGAATAAAGGTGTTGCAATGACCCAGTCAAAGTCCAGACATCAACCTGACTGAAATGCTGAAAATGATTACTTCAAATTATTGCTGTTAAAGGTGGTGTACTTAGTTGTTCACAGGACTCCTCAGTCTTTTCTTTCTCAGTCATTTTCACATGCTCAGCTGCTTCTGCTGACCTTGCTTAATTATGCGAGACTGAATGCACTAACAACCTTCATCACAGTCAGCGCCGTTTTTATCAGTCTGTGAAAAGTTTGAACTCACAAATAATGGATGCTGGAAAGTATGATAACAGGTTATTTGTGTTTCTCCAAAACCTAATTAAATAAGCCAAGTGGACGTTCAGGCACAGATTCAAATATCTAAGTAACTAAAGTCATAAAACTTGTGTTTACACATTAAAGCAAATAAAAAAAATTAGCTGACTACATTAAATGTGTATATTAAGTTCTGCAATATTTGAAAGATGTCTTACTCCCAGCTGAAAGCAGCTGTTATTTTTACAAACTCACCAGTTTCAGGTCCTTGCTCAGAGTCCTGGTCCTTCTTCTTGTCAGTGATGTCTTTGTGGGACACGAGGAACAGAACCACCTCACCCTTTTCATTCTTAATCGGTACAATGTCTAGAAGACACCAGAACTGTGTACCTGCAGAGAACATATGTAAACACACAGTAAACAGTCAGTATGGGTCTTACTAATACATAAATGAAAGTTGTTAAATTATTATCCCCAAATACTCCATATGTTTCTTACTTTGTATTGTCCATTGTTTGAAATATATTTTTCAGTCCCTTAGGATAGTCTTAGTGATGTGACAGTGATACAGAAAAATAATTTACTAATAACTACATTTACTGCACTCTGAGCAATGAGCTGCCAGTAACAGCAAGTGTAAGGCTGTGGAGGTCTTTAACAAAATACTTCTAGATGCTCATAAATGTACAGTGATGTACAACATAATGGTGGATTTTAAACAGAGTGACACAGTGTGTCACTAATGTTTTTTTTTTACATTACTATGATGTGTTCATTTTCCAATTAGTGGTAGAGAAAGAGCCGTTAACCTACAGTACCACACACACTGATGGCAGAGTGTGTGGCAATATTAATGCTGTGATCAACAATGCTTGGAGTTAATCTGATTGTCTGATGCCATGTGCACTCACAACTGCACACAATGCAGAAAGATTGTATACAGGGACTCAGAAGAAAATGGATGAAATTGGCATTCAAAGCAGATTAATGTAGACAGCACATTTCACACACTTCCTTCTACATACAGCACATGGAAACCCAGAGGCAAGCACAGAACAGAACAGAAACCCCATAAAAGAGGATCTGGGGTGGAGGTGTGTTGCAAAGTTGCTTGCAGATGCAGCGAGTATGGGTGAAGCCAAGCAGCTTAAATAAACCTAGAGTTACTTAGAAGGAATCCACCGAATGATCAGCTAATGTGCCCCAACAGAACAGATCCCACCTGAACAAACATCATGCTTAATATTAAGGCTTCTGGTTTGGGTTAAACTACACCCAAACCAAACCATACACAACACTGAAACCTGACACCTAAGGTTTCCCACTGTATCCCTTTGACTCAACAAAAACACTGGGCCACAACATTTGATCGTTGAATTCAGGTGTTTCGTTCAGTCCCACTGCCCCAACTGTATAAAATCAAGCACCTAGTGATGGAGTCTGCTTTTACAAACACTTGTGAGGTCACTGAATTCCAGATTGGCATTGTAAAAATATGCCAGTATTGCAACAAATCAGTTTGTGAAATTGCTTCCCTCCTTCCTGAAGTGGCAGACCGGGTAACGTTACAGAGCGATTTCGCAGAGTGCTGAGGTGACTCACTAAATACGGAGTTTCAAACCTCCTCTGGCATTGATATCAGCACAAAAACTGTGAAATGGGAGCTTCATGGCATGGGTTTCCATGGCCAACTGGCTGCATGCAAGTTTTATATCACCACGCACAATGCCAAGTGTGAGAAGGAGTGGTGTAAAGCACACTGCCACTGGACTCTGGGCAGTGAAGATTTGTTCTGTGGAGTGACAAATCACACTTCTCTATCTGGCAGTTAGATGGACAAGTCTGAGTTTTTCAAATGCCAGGAAAGCGTTACCTGCCTGACTGTAAAGTTTGGTAGAGAAGAGATAATGCTATGGGGTTGTTTCTCTGGGATTGGCCTGGGGCACTTAGTTCAAATTAAGGGAAATCTTAATGCTTCAGCTTACCAAGACATTTTGCACAATTCTATACTTTCAACTTTTCTGTTCCAGCATGACTGTGCTCGAGTGTACAAAGCAAGCTCCATAAAGGCATGGTCAGATGAGTCTGGTGTGGAAGAACTTGACTGGCCCGCCACAGAGCCCTAACCTCAACCCCATTAAATATCTTTGAGATGAATTAGAACAGAGACCGCAAGCCAGTCCAATGTCTTGTCCAATATCAGTGTCTGACCTCACAAATGCTGTTTTGGATGAATGAGTAAACATTCCCACAGACACACTCCAAAATCTAGTAGAAAGCCTTCCCAGAAGAGTGGAAGCCGTTACGGCTGCAGAGGGTGGGATCAACTACTTATTAATGCCTGCGGATTTAGAATAGAATGCCATGAAAGTTCCAGCAGGTGTAATGCAGAGGTGGGCAAATACTTTCGTCCATATAGTGTTTATCCATCAAGAGCACATGGTTTGTATAACCCCTAAATTTAATCCCACATCTAATACTGGATAGTGTAATGGGGTTTCATCACTCATAATATTGCAAATAATAATGTAGAAATGATTTCCCTTGACCAACTGAAAGCACACTGTGTTCCCAAAGTGATCATTCAGGTGCACCGTGTGCCTGCAGATACATTAGCATTTGAACAGAGCCATTTGCATTGTACACGACCATAATGGATTTGAAATTAAGCAATCAAATGTGACCAAAGTATAGACTTTCAGTTTTTATTCAAGCAGTGAAACAAAAATATAGTACTTACTACTTAGTGCCTTTATCTTCACAGGCTAAAATGTAATTGGACAACTAAAAATGCTATATATATGCATCATTTTTTAATATTTAGATGCAAATTGTTTGCAGTCAGTAACTGCATAAATTCTTGTGCCTACGTCTGTGAGTCTTTCAACCCTCAGTAGCTGTAAAGGATGTTACTATGTTAATATGGTTGTGGTCAAGTGAGCAACTAACCCATTTAAGACCACTTATGGACATCTTGATTTGCTTTTGCAATATGTTTTGGGTCATTTCTCTATCTGTACTATGAAGTATTGTCAAATTAGCTGAATCTGAGCAGAGGATATAGCCCTGTTTACTTAATCCTATTACTTCTGTCGGCAGTCACATCATCAACACCAGCACCGACACCCATGAGCAGCATATGTGTTGGTGCCAGAACACTGTGTCTACCATGTTTGACAGATCAGACAGCATGCTTTGAATTTTATGTTCTCTCCTTCCCTATACTTGTATCTTCCCATCTATCTAGTACACGTTGAAATGTTAGCTTCATCTGTCCAAAGATGAAACTAATACTTTAAGTTCTTGTTCCAGAACTGGGTGGGCATGAAAACCCTCATATTTTCTAGCACAGTCTAATCTGGCCTTCCTGTTTTATAGTGTTACCAGAAGTCTTGAACCAGCCCTTACTTTTTTGATAGGAAAAAGCTGCAAAAATGTATTGAAACATGTGCAAACATAAATGGAAATAACTTAACAGAGCTTGAACAGTTCTAACCAACTCAAAAATCAGCATTTGGTATGACCACTTTTATATTTCAACAGAACTTGAACTCTCTTAGGCATTGTTTCTTGTCATTAGCCTTACACGGTGACTCTTTTTAATCACTATTTACTGTATGATGATTTTTTTGTTTATTTTTTACTGCACTAACATAATTTCCTTTTGGGTTAATAAAGTACAGTTCAGTTCAGTTTCTTGAAGCAGTCTTCAGGAATAGTTCTCCAGGCAAGCAAGTGTACTCTTAGTGCTGGTCCCAAGCCCAGGTAAACGGGGAGGGTTGCATCAAGAAGGCCATACAGTTTAAAGTCGTTGCCAAATCACATATGCGGATTCATCATACGGCTTCCATACCAGATCAGTCATGATTTGGGTTAACAGCGACCGCCACCAGTGTCGTTAGCCAACTGGGTGTCGGTGGAAACTATGCTACTGTTGGCCAAAGACAAAGGAGGAGGAGAGGGGGAAGGCATTTTAGGAGGCAGAGAGAAAGAAGGAAAGGTAGGAGGGTGGAGGCGAGAGCATGGACTTTAAATGTAGAGACTGTGACCGTCTTTGTGGTTCCTAAACATTTTCACTTTGCAGTAACACTATTTGCAGTTGATGGTGGAATATCTAGGAGGGAAGAAATTTCACAAATGGTAAATAGCTTATATAGCACTTTTCTACTATGACTGAGCACTCAGAGCACTTTTTACTACAAGCCTCATTCACCCATTCACACAGAACTTTATTTTATGCCCTTAAGCAGATTTAACTATCATTTACTCATTTACACTCTGATGGATATATCGGGAGCAATTTGGGGTTCAGTGTCTTGCTCAAGGACACTTAGACTGGAGAAGCCAGGAATCGAATTGCCAACCTTCATGTTAGAAGGCAACCTGTTCTGCCTCCTGAGCCACAGCAGCCCTTGAAAAAGCTCTGTGGCAATGACCCATTTTTTCACTAATATTTATAAAGTCAGAATGCATGGCTAGCTGCTTGATTTTATACACCTGTGGCAATGGGACAGAATGATTAAATGTTGTGGTCCAATACTTTTGTCCATATTGCGTATATATGAATATTCATACTCGGAAGACACTAAACCAACATGGCAACATGGATCACTTTTTAAATAGCGTAGCTATGGGACTTTGGCTACACAGTTGGTTCTGTAAGTCTCTGATTTTGGTCCCTTCATGGGATTTGTTGACAACAGGAAGAATGGTGAATACTGCATTACCAACCTTGTACATTATATGTATAAAGGTACCACACAGCACATGAAACCCCACTGCTGACTGGCACATTAATGCATGAAATCAGGCTAAAACAGGCTGCTTTGGTTTTCTGTTACTCATCTGAAGCTCTGATTTGTGATGTGGTGGGATGCATTTGGTACACTGTGCACTGTTTCCTGCAGCTCTGAGACTTGTGCCCAGCAGAGGATCATGCATGTAAATAATACATTTAAACAAGTAGGAGGATTGCCTCAATAAAAACATAAACCATATTGAGGCCAGATTTGTCCCTGTTTGACTGGAACACGACAGTAAACAATACTGTTGGAAACCGCATCTATTCTCTTCTGTCCTGCCTCTCCTTGCCTAACTAGAATTATACAATAGGAATAGTGAAGGGTGATGCTAGTTTGGAGTAAAATGATTTATAAAATTTCGACAGCAACAGTGTCTTTCTCTGCATAAAAAGCTGACTGTTTTACATTTTGTTAATTATCTGAAAGCAGGCTAAAATATGACTTTATAGTAAAAAGAAATACACCAAAAACACATTTGTAAATCTGATAAATGATAATCAGTATATCACCAGCACACATTAGGCCTATTTAGAAACCAGTAAGAAGAAGAAAAAAAAAAAAAACAGGAAAAGCACGAGAGAGCAAGACCCTGGAAAGCATGAAATGAGTACATCTATTTCCTTTTGAGCCCTGTTTCTGCAACCCAGTTCCGAAGATGCTGGGATGCTGTGTTAAATATAGATAAAAACAAAGTTGCTACTAATTAAGTTAATCAGCAACAGGTCAGTAATGTGACTGGGTATAAAAAGAGCACCTTAGAGAGGCAGTCTCTCACAGGTCCAGCAATCTGTGAAAAACTACAAATTGTGGAGCAATTTCAGAATAATGTTCCTCGATGTCAAATTGCAAATAAACCAGCCACAGGGGCCCACAAGCCAGTGTAGTCCTAGTGCCGGTCCCAAGCCCGGGTAAATGGTGAAGCTTGCGTCAGGAAGGGCATCCGGCATAAAAACTTTTCCAAATCAAATATGCGGATTCATAACACGACTTCCATACTGGATCGGTCGCGGCCCGGGTTAACAACGACCGCCTCCGGTGCCGTTAGCCAACAGGGTGCCAGTGGAAACTATACTACTGTTGGCCGAAGACCAAGGAGGGGGAGAGGGGGAAAGCGTGTTAGGAGGCAGAGAGAGAGAAGGAAAGGTAGGAGGGTGGAGGTGAGAGTAGGGACTTTAAATGTAGGGACTATGACTGGTAAAGGGAGAGAGCTGGCTGATATGATGGAGAGAAGGAAGGTAGATATATTGTGTGTGCAAGAAACCAGGTGGA
>VUQH01068189.1:2012-16850 GCA_015106775.1 Etroplus canarensis
TTGAGACAGAGTGTGTGTGTGTGTGTGTGTGTGTGTGTGTGTGTGTGTGTGTGTGTGTGTGTGTGTGTGTGTGTGTGTGTTAGAAGAGTGGATTGTTAATTTTTTCAACAGTTTTCTTTCTTTCTTTTGAAAAAAAATCTAAATACACAAAGTATTAAAATGTTGAAGTGGGGACTTGATATTAAAAAAGTGGATGCAATGATTTAATGAAGTAAAGTTTAATGGGTCAGAATCATACACAGAGCCACCTTAAAAATCCACTACATCTCAGTTTTCAAGAACGATGGTATATAAGTTATATAAGTCAAATGACACATAGATGTATGTAATGTGGATATACAACAGTTTAGTGAGAAAAGACAGATTCATAACTGAGTAATGATGGCTGTAACATACTCTGCTTACATATTTTATATGGGAAACATGATGCAGGGCAGTGAGTGTGGGAAAGCTGAAGAGAATGAATAAGTACATAACAGAATGAACAAAAACAGGCCAGACGATGAAAATACGAATAAAAGTAATGTCAAGATCTAACAGAGAGAAACAGACAACGTGTTCCTTCACATTCATATCGGAAATACTAAAGTACAAGAATCAGACTCATAGAGTGAAAGCTTCTGACTTTGATCATACAGGACATATATTAGCAGTGAGTTCTATTTTATACAAGAGTTTGAGGTGTTTTGCTGACCAGCTCTGTCCTCCAGGAAGTTTGCATGTATCAACACAGCATGCTTGTTGCATTTTAGGAAAGTCTTCATAACAAGTTCTGTATGCTGTGAACAGGAACAGGATGGTTTGTTGGTGAGTGTTCTTAACCTGACTCTTGTGGAAAAACCTTACAAACACAACAAAGCAGTTCAGTCTGAGCTCATACTTGCACACTGCGTTCAGACCTTACACACAACCGGAGAAAGGGGTTTTCATTAGACACTGCATCAAAAGGCTGAAAACACAGTGGTTAGGGCATGTAACCAAAGACTTTCCAACCACGTGACTCTCTTTTGCATTTATAAAAACTAACGTGTGCTGTATAAACAAAAACTGGAGCATTGCAAAACCCTCCCTAGCCTTCATTACATATTCAATGGGATATACCAAAACATCAGCGTACAGCAAAGATTCAGCATTATGGTGGCAACAGAGGTTTCTGTTCGCGTCCAGTAGGTACAATGTATTCTAAATCCAGAATATTCTGATGAGAAGTTAGAAAATGGTCGCTTGCAAAAGGAAATTACAGTATGATTCATCTAAGACAATTATAAGAGGTATGAATGAAGTAAATATTATGATGAATGAGAGTCCATGATGACTGCTTCCTTTCATAAGTAATTATCATTTAAGATATGTGAGTCTCATATTCATCTTTTTCTTTTTGAAGGGGCTCTCACTGCTCTGAACCTTGCTTCTTCCTCCTCTGCCTCTCAGATTGTTTCCAACTATTCTTGTTATCAGCCTTCAACATGCTGGCTTTGCATTTCAAACTGGCTTAAAACAGTTTCATCACAGCATCAATAAGAAAAGTGAACAATTCTCAGTTGTGTTTAAGAACTAACAATTGTGTTTTAATGATGTTTAACTTTAGCCTCTAATGTGAAAATAAATGTGTTTTAGTGAGAGGGAGGGTAATGTTCCTGTAGTGTAGTGGTTTACATGTTCACCTCACAACTGAAAGCTCCATGGTTTGATTCCAGGTGGGGACACAAACCCCTTTCAACATGGAGGGTTGTGTCATGAAGGGCATCCAGCATAAAACCTCTGCCAATTTACCATTGTGGATTAATCTGCTGTGGCAACCCCTTAAGGAGAATACAAGGGAGCAGCAGAAGGTGCATTAGTGAGAGGGAATGTGTTTAAATAAGATCTGCAAATTTCATCCATCTGGGTAAAAACTGTTCTGAGGTTTTGCAAAGAGATTGATGATGTGTTTATATGATTGACAGCCGAACTGAAAGACTGGAAGTTGGTGTTTCAGAAAATGAGAAAAAATTTTAAGCCTTTCAGTGTTTGATGGTCTGAAGAGGACTCCCATAAGTGGCAAAGAAAGTCACTGCAGTGATCATCCAGCAAAGCATTTACTTATGATCTACTAAACAAAAGATGAAGACAGTTTTAACACTTTGAAAAGCTAAACAGAATGATGTCACTGACCAGTATATGATAAGTCAGATTTGCTAACTGTAGATATATCTGTTGCTATAGGAAAGAGTCTCTTAAGTGACAGAAAGAAATACTGGTCCAGATGAACAGAAAAGTACATTTTCACTTTGCACCACAGAGTCCAGCCCTTTTCCAGGAGTTCATCAGAACCTTTCCTATGTGTGGCAGTGAAATCAACTACACTGATCTGGTATCACTTCACCTATCAAACTAGCTCCAGTTGTTTCCTCACCAGAAAGGTGACAATCCAGGTCCTAAAGACCAGTCTGTGATTAGAGGGTTGACGTGGCCCAGCCCCTGCACCCAGTCCCATGGTTACGCATGACTCCATGCATCAATTCAACATTACACTTTGTCTGTCTTCTAAAGCTCTATACTTGTTGACAAAAATTAGATTTTAACATAACCTTCTTCCAAAACACTTATTGAAAAAAGGAAAAAAAACACTATTTATGTTCAAGAATATATTCATTGCATTAAATCATTTTGAACAAGTTTATCAGCAGCAAGGCACATGAAGTCAGCCTACTGGTCAGTTCAGTCTATGGCTTATTGGTTCCCATTTTGGACTAAAAAATTAAATAATTACCATGTTTCTTGTTTGTTTTAACTTTAATTCAAATAATACACAGATTAAAGTCCTGTAGAGTGGGGTTCCAACCAAGCTGCCCATCTTAAGCAGCTTGTAGAACTTATAAGTAACACAGTCTCCTCCAAAACTATTGGGACAGCAAGGCCGATGAATGAGCTTTTGTGGTGCACTGAAGACTGTGTGAGATGAAAAGATGAACACGAGAAGAGAGACCACAGTTCAAGCTTTGATTCCCTGGTATTTACATCTAGATATGTTATACAGCATAAAACATATTGGAACATGACAAGTGGCAGGGGGTTCTTGTTACTCAGGTGTGTCATATATGATTGATCCTGAAGTAGCCCTGGATATCTGCTCTAGGTTTAAGCTTTGACTTTACCTGTGAAGTCTGCATTTGTATTTAAGAAGGGTAAGCTAGCATGAAGACCAGAGTGATGTCTATGGGAGAAAAGCATGCCATTCTGAAGCTGAGAAAAGGGGGAAATCCATTAAATGGATTTTAAAAACACTGTACATAGCCAGTATCGCAAACATAAAGCTTTACAAGATAATTTAGAAAGTCCCAAAAAAGAAGG
This sequence comes from Etroplus canarensis, assembly GCA_015106775.1. Taxonomy (NCBI): domain Eukaryota; kingdom Metazoa; phylum Chordata; class Actinopteri; order Cichliformes; family Cichlidae; genus Etroplus; species Etroplus canarensis. Next base: position 5,346 of record VUQH01068189.1, read on the forward strand.
AAACCAATGGCATCCTGAGCATCAGGCATCAAAGCCACCATTCTAAGGAAAACAACAACAGCTGATGACAGACAAACAGTAAAAGCAGTAAGGAAAAACTCCAAAACAACAGTCCTTAATATCTTGAAGAACCTCCAAAGAGCAAGGGTGAAATATCACAGTCCACTGTTCCAAAAAGACTTAGAAAACAACAATACAGAGGTCATACTGCAAGATGCAAATCACTCATCAGTAGGAGAAATCAGAAAGCCAGATTAGAATGTGCAAAAAAGTCCAGAGATGAGCCACAGCTGTTCTGGAAGTCTTATGGACTGATGAGACAAAGATGAACCTCTACCAAAGTGATGGAAAGGCTAAAGTATGAAGAAAGAAGAGATCTGCTCGTATATTTATCTTTTTATCTCACACACAAATGCCTTCAGGTTACAGCAAAACTCAGTCATAGGCCTCGCTGTCCCATTACTTTTGAAAAGGATTGTAAATGACTTCCTGGAGGACTTTGAGGATGCAAACACTCAGCAAGAGAAAGATACAGTGTAATGTAACATGCCAAACATTGATCTAAAATGTTTGTTTTTACATTTTTGTTTGACTTTGTAAAAAGTGAAAAACAAGTGGCTGTGAGCAGTGACACACAAGTGCTACAGCAGCAAAATGGAGTTTTCTCTGCCTGTAAAATTCTAGCTTTATAAATATTCACATTGGTGCAACGTAACAGTTTGATGTGCTGCCAATTAAATAAACTACTTTTAAATGCAGCAATAGTACTGTGTTATGCGGCAGTTATTGTATGGCTTAGAAATAAAGTTCACATTATGGGTGATACTGAACAAGCACCTCTGTTGTAGGATAACTTTGATCATGTTTCATCCTGGCATTGTGACTGCGTCTTATAAATCCATGTATTGTTTCATAAAATCCAAAGGCCCTCACAGGTGTTATCAGAATTGTAAAAAACACTGGGATCAGATTGACTCATACTGTCTCCTCAGACAGTGCAGGCGTGGATCCATAATTATGGGTATCTAAAAGTAAATGCCAGGTATGAATATAAAGTTGAATTATTTTAGAACAAAGATGATTTTGAGAAACAAGCTCTTATCAACATGGTACACAGTACAGGACGGTAGGGACTAGTGTGCATCTTTCTCAAAGTATCCTAAGTCTGTCTCTGCAGAGGGACAGATGTGGAGCCACACCTTTCCCTTCAGACAGACAATGCATTCAAATAAGAACCGATCAAAAGCTTTTCGCTATGCTCTTCAGGTCACTCTTCCAATGGCTTAGCAGGGCTTTTATGTATAAAGTTAATGGACCGAGAGCTGACCTTTGTTGATTCAACTAAAATTGTTAATGATATCTGCTTGCTGAAGAATGAGGTATAGAGTCAGTAAGGCAACACTAACTCCAGTACTCACTCACTGACCCAAGAGAACGCGAAGCTAAAAACTCCTGATTTAAACACTTTAAGCCAATTTAGACTAAACAGTCCACACCTCACAGCTGGTGCAGCCGCACTGCACACATCACACTTCATTAGAACACACTGATCAAACTGCTGCTGATCATTTTCTGACTGTGGGTGATGGATGGAAAACAAACTATTGATTCCGAACAATACTTGAACAGGAGAATAAATCAATGGCTTTGCAGCATTTGTAGCTTTGTAGCTTTAATCCTTTTTTTCCTGACTCACAGATTATTATGAAATGATTAACAAAAATAAATGGACATTTAGATTATCTAAGCCTTCTATGATGAAATAAATCAGACTCATAGCAGTGGATTACAACTGGGAAAAAAAATCTAATTATGTATTGGATTTTACTTAACCATATAATGACGCATCAGGAAGCAAAAAAATAATAATGAAACTTAAAAGGAAATAAGTTAACATATCTGAAGACAGAGATTTACAATATATACATTCTTTATAAAACAAAAGAAGAAGAAGAAATTATTCATTGACAGATGGTTTAAACACACATATACTAAAATGGGTAGTTTGGCTGTCATACTGTAAACTATTGGTTTTGAATTGTTTTTCTTGGTGGTCATATATTGAATTATTGTTGCTTTTTGTGTTTTGAGCTCTGAAGGTAAGTTGGTTATATGAAAAACAAGGAGAGTTTACAGCTCGTGTACATTTAGACAGGTAAACAAAATGAAAGACTACTTTCCTGGTTTCTAGTGTTTAGAAAGAAGTAGGAGGCACTTAGGTCCATCTTGATAGCGACAGTCACTCAGGCCATGCTTCCAGGCTCAGGATTGGAAGGTACAGTAAGGTTCTTGCTGAAATAAGCAGCTCAGTGGGCTCTATTAATGTATTAATGAATAACAAAGTCAAGACACAAAATCAAGAGTAAAGTCAGCTAAAACTGTCTGGGCCTCAATAGTTGTGGGGCATTGCTTGTATAACTGTGTCCAGACAGCTGTGGTCAGAGCCAGGACAATGCTGCTTGTTTCAGACAGAGGTGGAGCCAAATTATGGCAAGGGGCGGCCATGGCAACCACAGACTACAGTCTGGCCACCCCGCAAAGCCCATCAGAGAGTCATGAACTGACACAGAACTGAAGTAACAGCTACTGTTTCTCCAGCAGAACTTTTCTGTTTGCTCACAGACATTTTAACAGCAGAACTATACATTTTACTTTATAATTACGTTATAGGAAATGTAAAAAGAAGCTTCCTGGCTTTTACTCAGTTGAGGTTCACAAGAAACAGGTTATCCATTTTTAGATGCCAGTCATACCTGTAAAAGCAAATGATAAGATCAAGAGATCAAAAAAAGAAAGAAAAAGAAGAGAACAACATGTCTTCATGTCTTCCCTCATCAACAAAAGTTTGGCTCTGCCACCATGGTTATGGTCAAGGAGGCTTCCACAACGACTCATTAAAGATCATGTCCATAATTCAGAAGCATAACTGTTTTACACACAGTCTGCCACAAACAAACAAATGGCTACCCGTCAAACTGAAGGCATGAAAAATCTTAGGAAAACTGACCAGCCTTGGTAACACTCTCTCTCTCTCTCTCTCTCTCTCTCTCTCTCTCTCTCTACATATACAGTATATATATATATATATATATATATATATATATATATATATATATATATATATATATATATATATATATATATATATGTATATATATTTAATATGAGGAGCAGATTCACAGATTCATCCTTCAAAATTTTCATTTTCCAGATGTAGCCCACTGCAAGATTAGCATGTAGTTTGGGATTTTTAAAACCTAGATGAGCCAAACCAACTACTAATATCCCCAGGGATAAACATGACAAGATGATAGGGTGAGTTCAATCTAACCTCAGGCAAAAATACTAAAAATCACCAAACTAAGCCAAACTGTACTAGGTTAGGTCAGACTTCATTAAGGCTTGACAAGAACTAGTGCTGTTATGATCCAGACAGGGTGAAACCCATATTATTATTACAGGAAACCTTAACAATACCTTCAGCATAATCCAGTTCCAGCTCATTGTTGAAATACATACTTTAGGCTGAAGTCTTTTTAGGCTCAAGTCCATGTGAAAAAGACTGGACCACACAATGCCAGTTCCAGATTACAGGAACTGATACAATTCAATTCATTCTCACCCACTTAAATAAACATCACACAACTTAAGTGAGTTCCAGTCCTTAAATATTAGGCAGTTGAAAACAGTGTATATTCCATTCCCAATCCACATGGTTTCACCATAAACTATGCCAGATCAGATTTCTGCTCTAAGGCAGTTCAGTGCTTTCTGATCCATTCTACTCATTTCCACTTCAGTTATGTTTATTTTCAATTTCAGATATATCCCATTACTATCCCCTTGTATCTATTATTATCCCAGTATGTCCAGATAGACTGGTGTGGCCTTCATCAAAGTAAACAGCATCTTCTGGATGTCCTTAATGTTGAGACGTTGTTGTGGTTCCCTCTGCCAGCAGCCCAGCATAATGTCATAGACTTCCTTGGGACAGAGCCTTGGACACTCCAGTACCCTGCCCTGAGTAATACACTCTATCACCTGTAAAGACACAGAGACAAGTAGTTAAGCAGACATACTGTATTGTTTAAGAAAGGCCTGCCACCAGATTTGCATCACTTGCAAAGTGCAATTCACCATGACTGTGTTGCAAAGTGTCGTATCATTTGATAGGCAACAACATGTAGTGCACACTGGATGCAACATATAAGAAAGAGGAATGGTCATGTTACTGTGGGTTCAGAGCCTATCCCAGCTGTCACTGGGTGACGGGTTAGCAGTCCATTGCAGGGCTAAACATTTGCTTTCAAAATCCTTCTGACAAAACTCAAGGAACACTTATGGATTTTCCTGTTTTTCATCAGCTGTATTAAGAAAGGCTGAAAATACTTAAAGCCAGCATTTGTACCTTCTGTTATTGGAGAATAAAGTTTTTCTGGAAGTATGTTTTTTATTTGTTAACCTTTTTCATATTGGTGATGCATGTGGGTTCCTCTTATAGTGAATCTACATTGCTGCCTGTTACAACGGCTTTATTAATTGAGTCTAAACATGATGGCTTAAGCACAAGCACAAAATGATCTTTCGACTGCCTTATACATTACTCATTAAACAGTACTCACCCTACAAAGGAACCAGCTCTTAGAGTCAGCAGTCTTCTGTTCGAATAGCATTTAAACTCAAAATAATATTGAAATATTTTTCATAATTTGAGAGATGAGATTTCTGATTTCCATGAGCTATAAGCTTTCATCACCAAACTTGAAGAAGGGGCCTGAAATATGTCACAAAGACTGGAATATGTTATATTACATTACCAGATGTTGCTGCTATTTTTTTCCATCAATGGCAGTAGGTCTGCCATTACTGGGAAAAAAATGCAGCAGACTAGTCCATTTTACTGACATTTCACTGCAGCAACTCAAAATGGTACTCAGCAGTTTGTATGGCCCCCATGTACTTGTATGCATGTCTAACATTATAGGGACATGCTCCTAATGATACGATGGATGGTGTCCTGGGGATTTCCTCCCAGATCTGAACCAGGACCTCTCTGAAGTCCTGGACAGTCTGAGGTCCAACCTGGTAGCATTGGATGGGCCGAAACATAATGTCAAAGAGGTGTTATATTGGATTTAGGTCAGGCGAGCATGAGGGCCAGTCAATGGTATCAATTCCTTCATCCTCCAGGAACTGCCTGCATACTCTCACCACAGGATTTCATCCTGATACCTAATGGAAATCAGGGTGTCGTTGCCTAGCCTGTAGAGGTTTGTGCATCCTCCATGGATATGCCTCCCCAAACCATTACTGACCCATCACCGAATAAGTCATGCTGAGCAATGTTACAGGCAGCATAACATTCTCCAAGGCTTCTCCAGATCCTTTCACATTTGTATCATGTGCTCAGGGTGAACCTGCTTTCATCTGTGAAAAGCACAAAGTGCCAGTTCTGCCAATTCTGGTAACTGCAAAATGCTGGACAGTGAGCACAGGGCTCACTAGAGGATGTCAGGCGCTCAGTTCATCTTCAAGAAGTCTGTTTCTGATTGTTTAATTACAGACCATCACACCAGTGGCCTGCTGGAGTGTTACTTAAGCTTGGGTCCTCTTAGCAGATGCCTGGGCATTTGAGGGTTGTGCACAGTATCTTAGCTGTTCCCAGGACTGCACTCTTTCAGTTAAACTCAATTCAATTTTATTTATTGTGCCAATTCACAACAAAAGTCGCCTCAAGCTGCTTCACACTGTAAGGTAAAGACCCTACAGTATTAGAGAGAAAACCCCAGCATTCAGACCATCTCCTATGAGCAGCACTTGGTGACTGTGGGAAGGAAAAACTCCCTTTTAACAGTAAGAGGCCTCCAACAGAACCAGGCTCAGGGAGGGGCAGCCATCTGCCTCGACCTGTTGGGGGTAAGGGGAAAGAGAAGAGAGAAAGGAGAGCAAAGAGAGACAGACTATGGGAGAGAGAAGACAACATTTAATGATATTCAGCAGTAGCACATAAATGCATGGGGAGTGAAAAGGAGGTGGGTGGAGAAGAATTCTTCTGGACAGAGACTTCTGATGTTGTTCCTGTAATCTGCTGGAGCTACTCTTTCAGTTTGGAGGTTAGAAGGTTAGGAGGTTGGGGGTTTGGAGCTCCTAATGTTCCTACTACCACTGGGACCAATTTGGACTACACCTTCCACATCTGCCCCAGTTGTTCCTTCAGTCCCTTGTACTTTTTAATCTTTTCACACTCCTTCCTGATGTTGTTATCAGCTGGGATTGCTACATCAATACATTATTCCAACCACTTGGTTGCTCCTCTCAGTTTATGCTGTCCCAGCCTTGTATATTACATCCTGCTACTACGGGCTAGATTGTCTCCAGGGCACCACTGCACAGCCTGCAGCTTGGGTCCTGTCAACTGTGATAGACTCCAGCCTCTATGGATCTGGTGCTTAGGGCCTGTTCTTGTGCTGCCGTGATCAAAACCTCTGTGCTGTCCTTTAGACTGGCCTTTTCTAGCTACTGGTTGGATTTCTTGATGTCCACCTCTTCCTCTCTCTGTGGATGGTAAATTCCATGTAGGGGCTTGGTTTTCCATGACACTTTGTCCTCCTGTTTCACATTAATGCCCACAGCTTCCTGAGGCACTCCTGTATCAGCTCATCTTTGGGAGGTATCTTCCTGATCATGGATGCTCCTTGTTTCATCCTGGATTGTGACTCTGATACTCACTAATCCTCACTTTCCCTCTTCCTGTTGCTCATAGAGCCTGAGGGTGCTGGATTCTGGGTGCAAACCTCTGTGCATAGTGGTGAGTTTGGTGTGGCATCTATCTGCTCCAGTGGACTGCTTATTATTCCAGCTAGGTATCTGATGACCGATTTGTCAATGCATTGATGGCTCAGATCTTGTTGCTTCTTAGCTGAGCTTTCATCTTCATCGTGGTTCCCATTTGTCTGTGAGATACCCAGATACTTGCAGCCATTCTTTATGTCTATCATCTTGCCTTCTGGTAGCTCCATCCCGTCAGTCTGGATCACCTTCCCTCTTTTGCCACGATTTAGCCACACTTATCCAGTCCAAATGACATCCGGATGACCTCACTGTAGATCTTATATAATTTCCTCACTGGGATTATTAAAGTACTCTCATTCTGATTCTGATCCTGGCGAGGTGGATCAGTGAGTCAATGGTTTGCTCACTCCTGGTATACAGCTTGGTGTTATCTACATACAGGAGGTGGATGATGGTTACTCCACTCCTGGACCTATATTCAAATCTTCTCTTTGTGAGAAGCTGTCTAAGGGGGGTTGAGGCCTATGCATAACAGCAGCAGAAACAGCAAACCACCTTGGTATATCAGAATTTTATTAATGTCAGGGGGGAAATTGCTTGAGTTTCAGATGCTCCATTAGGTATAGTTAAATATATATGTGGTTATGAAAGATAAGAAAATTAAACAGTATAAACTTATGTGCAAAAGTGCATTATCCCATTAAAATTCAAAGTTAAGACAATAAAATAGTAAATATATATTAAAAGTAAATAAATATGACAAAAATAAATGTCAAAATAAAAAGTGTAATATGTCACATTAAATACTATGTATAAGCTATGGCCAAAAGAAAAACTTGCACACCATAGAGAGGCTGTGAAGGATTGTCCAATATTGTCCTTGGACAATTTTGGACAGTATCCTTCTTTCTGACACCACTGTCAGAGAGTCCAGCTCCACACCCATGATGATACTGTCCTTGCAGATCAGTTTGTTGTCTGTTGGTGTCCACTACTCTCAGTCTGCTGCCCCAGCACACTACAGCATAGAGGATGGCACTGGCTAGCATAGACTCATAAAACATCCTGAGCATCGTCCAGACGTCCAGACGCTCTGGTCCTTCTAGTAGATGTCTTCTGTGTGTTTAATGAAGTCCAGTTCATTGTCAATGTAAACACTGAGGTATTTGTAGTCCTCCACTATCTCCACACAGACCTCATGGGTGGAAACAGAGTCACTGATGTTTTGGTCCTTCTCATGTCCACAACCAGTTCTTTCGTCTTTGTCCCATTAAGGTGCAGATGGTTCTGTTCGCACCACATGACGAAGTTGTCCACTACAGTCCTGTACTCTTCCTCATCAAGTTCTCTGATACACCCTACTACTGCAGAGTCACCAGAAACTTCTGGAGATGGCGGAGAAGTCTGGAGAAGTCTGTGCTGTAGAGGGTGAAGAGAAAGGAGAGAGAACAGTCCCCAGTGGCCACAAGGGAGGAATCTACCTGCAACACTGTCAGCTTCTCACCCAGTAAAGCCAGTCTAATGGTTTTGAATGGGCTGGAGAAGTCAAAAGACATGACCCTCACAGTGCTCAATGGCTTGTCCAAGTGAATGTAGTCACAGTCAAGCAGGCAGAAAATGACATCCTCAACTCCAAGTTGGAGCTGGCAGGTGAACTAGAGCAGTCCATCAGGGGGCTGACCATAGGCGGGGGCTGGTCCAGCATGAGTCTCTCCAGGGTCTTCATAATATGTGATGTCAGTAGTCTGTAGTCCTTAGGGCCATTGGGATGTGATGTCTTTGGCACAGTCATGAAGCATGTCTTCCTCAACAACCTCCTCCTTTTTGATTCAGGTTCAACTGGAAAATTTGATGCAGTATCTCACAAAGCTGGGGTGCACAAGCTTTGGGGACCCTGGGCTCACGCCATCAGGGCCCACAGACTTGCCTGAGTGGAGTCTCGTCTTATTCTGGATCTGGTCAGCAGTGAAGGTGACAGGTGGGGGAGGAGTAGAGGTGTTGGGATGGAGGGTATGAAGGGTGCCATGAGCATGGGGGTCAGGGGAGGAGGCAGAGAGGGCTGCAGGGTCAAATTTGTTAAAGAACATTTTTGATCACTGGCCCAGCCCACTCTGCCTTCAACTCCGTTGCCACTGTTTGGTCTTAAACTCAATGATTGATGGTACTGATGCCACTCAGGACATCTTTCATATTGTCATACTGTTCTCACCTCCTCCCTATTTCCAGTTCTGAAGGCCCTCTACTTCCTGTTGAATATTCCGCACTTGATGGTGCCTTATGATAGAGGCTGTGTATGGATCCTTCAGAATTTGTTTGCAGATGAGTTTTCTGCACAATTGAGGAATGAGGATGTCATTCATTCATTCATTCATTCATTCATTCATTCATTCATTCATTCATTCATTCTTATGGGTTTTTCTGCATCCAAATGAATGTTCCCAGTGAATCCCATGCTCCCCAGTGAATCCACTGAAATCCCATTCACATTTTCAACAAATGATATAGCACAATGTGCATTGATATCAGAACAGGCCCTGTGGTGTTTGCAAACAACAGACTCACAGAAATTCTCTGTGAATTCTGATTCTAAATATATTTTTCCTGAATTTTCCCCTCAGTTCCAACCGTGAATCATTTCTTGCTTGAAATTAAGGTAATTAAGTCAATTGTTTATTTCTTGTGAGCAGAAAAAATAAAATCTGTGTATTTGGTTTTATTGATCAACTCAACTATTACTACCAGGTTCTGAGTTAACCTACTCAGCCAGTCTCCAACAACTAAATGATCTAAATCTAAATCTAGAAGCTCTTTATCATATCATCAAGTATTTAATTCTGATTGAATACTTATAGTATTCAATAAGAATACTATATATAGAGAATACTATATAAAGAGTGAGTCTGTCATGAAATGACATGTGAAAGTGATAGTGTACCTCGTTATTGGCGAGGTGGAACCATGGCTGTTTTCCATAAGTGAAGATCTCCCACAGAATGACTCCAAAGCTCCACACATCACTCTCTGTGGTAAACTTCCTGTACATGATGCTCTCTGGGGGCATCCAGCGGATAGGCAGCATGGTGTGACCTCCCACCTGTGCACACACACACACACACACACACACACACACACACACACACACACACACAACAGAAACTTGTCAAAATGATTTTTGAGAAAGATTGTGAATTAACAATGGACAGTGCTGGACTGGGCTGAGCCCACCCAAACCAGTCATCTTCCCTAACCCAACTAACAAGAAAAGGAAAATAATCAATGGTTTTGTTTAGCCATTAGAAAACAGAAGAGAAAACACACATCATTGTTAGGCACGCAGCCCCAAAGTCTACCACTTGAACATCAGCTTAACAGAACAGAGGTGCAAACACACTAAGGTCAGAGGAAACTGACTGTTGTGACTCACTGATGGACAGACAGGTTTAATTCTGAACTCACAGCAACAAGTAAGGCACACACACACACACAGAGTCAACATTTTTGTCCAGTTCCAATTTTCCTCAGATGTCATGCCCCTTTGTCTATCCTTTGGCCGCACTAACACTTCCATGTACACTATGAGTCAAAAGTTTGGACACGCTTGGCCATACTCCACTACCACCTTCTTCCATTGCTTGGTGGTCCAGTTCTGATGTCTGTGTCCATTGTTGGTGCATTTAGTGGTGAACAGGGGTCAGCACGGGCATCCTGACTGGTCTGTAGCTATGCAGCCCCATACGCAACAAACTGTGATGGACTGTGGGTTCTTATACCCCTCTATCGGAACCAGCATTAACTTCTTTAGCAATCTCAGGTACAGTAGCTCATCTGTTGGATCGGACAACATGGGCCAGCCTTCGTTCCCCATGCGCATCAATGAGCCTTAGCCACCTGTCTCTGGTTTACCACTGTTCCTTTCTTGGACCACTTTTGATAGATCCTAACAACTGCAGACCTGGAACTCTGCTCTGACCCAGTCGTCTAGCCATCACTATTTGGTTCTTGTCCGACTCGCTCAAATCATTATGTTTGCCCATTTTTCCTGCTTCTAAAACATCAACTTTGAGGACAAACTGTTCACTTGTTGCCTAATATATCCCACCCACTAACAGGTGCCATGGTGAAGTGTTATTCAGTGTTATTCAGGTCATCTGTCAGTGCTCAGAATGTTATACCTGACTGGGGTAAATACAGAGGGTTTGCAGCAAGGTGCAATCCACTAATTCCACTCAGGAACAGGAAGCTCAGATTAGACTTTGCCATAAAACATCTCAGTGAGCCTGAACAGTTATGGAAAAAACTGACAGCTGGAACAAAGATGAACTTGTAGCAAAATGAGAGGAAGAGGAGAGGAAGTCATGGAGGAAGAGCTCATGATCTGAATCATACCACATCATCTGACAAACATAGTGGAGGTAATGTTATGGCATGGGCATGTATGGCTGCCAGTGGAACCAGGTTATGAGTGTTTATTGATTGATGATGATGATCAAACTTCTCTGTGGTCTTTCTCGTTTCCTTCTGTCTGGCAGCTCCAGCTTCAACATCCTTTGTCCAATATGTCCACTATCTGTCCTCTGAACACTTCCAAACCATCTCAGCCTGACCTGTCCCTCTGATAGACTCATTTCTAATCCTGTCCATCCTGGTCACTCCCAGGGAAAATCTCAACATCTTCAGTTCTGCCACCTCCAGCTCTGCTTCCTGTCTTTTTGT
>VUQH01068192.1:0-11179 GCA_015106775.1 Etroplus canarensis
TTGCGTTTAAAAAAAGAAAAGAAAAAAAAAATTAAAAAAAAAAAAAAAAAAAAAAAAAAAAAGGTACATGACTTGACTTCCCAAGTAATCTAATTATAAAAAATAATTGTTTTTCATTCTCTGTGTCAAGAAAATGAGCCTGAATCGCAATTTCAGTAGTCTTAGTATTACCTACAGATACCAACCAGATATTATGATCTTCATAAGGGGATCTTTATCAACAGATTTTGATTAAGTATTTTAAGTTGTCACAGGCCCTGGAAATATAATTAGCTCATGTAACTTTTCTGAACAAATGCAAATATTTCAGAAAAGCACTATGGATGAAGTATTATCTGTGATCTTATGTTGTGGAAAATCAGCCTCAGTATTTTAATTTATCTGACATTTTTTTCACGCAAGCATGATGAGTCTGAGGGTGACCTGCAGAATAGATCACCTCGCTCAGAGAGACAAAACTTTTTCATACTGTTTATGACAACACCCTTCTATCCTTGAAAATTCACAGAATTACCACTGCTGAGGATATTCTTTTTAATTACACCATAACTCTACATAACCCTAGCCACCTTGCCTTTCTGGCAAAGACACAATATCCCCAGATGTCCTCACACTCTTATAAAACAGTAACAAAATCCTGCATGAAAGTACAGCATAAAACACCACTTCCTTGCTTTAAAAAAATCAAAAAAATCAAAAATACTACATGCACTACAGTTTTCTTGACTGAGAGTGGTCTGACCATACCTTTAACATATAGAAAATATTGGTTGCACCTGCTTCCACTGTTCTGAGAAGGCTTTCTGCAAGATTTTGGAGCGTATCTGCAGAAATTTTTGCCCTTTCATCCAGAAGAGCATTTTTGAGGTCAGACACTGATGAGTGCCTGGCTCACAGTCTCCGTTCTAATTCATCCCAAAGGTGCTGGATGGGGTTGAGATCAGGGCTCTATGCAAGCCATTCGAGTTATTCCACATCAAACTCATCCAGACATGCCCTTATGGAACTTGCTTTTGCACAGGGGGACAGTGATGCTGGAAGTAAATGGGGCTTCCCTAACCTTACCTCAATGATGGAGGCATAGAATTGTCCAAAATGTCCTGGTAAGCTGAGGCATTAAGCTTTACCTTCACTGGAACTACGGGGCTAAGGTCAACCCCAGAAAACATTAACCCTCCTCCAGGAAACTTTGAAGTTGGCACAATGCAGTGAGGCAGATAATGTTCTCCTGTTATTCGCCAAATTCAAACTTGTCCATCACACTGCAAGATAGTGTAGCATCAATTCCACAAAACACACTGCTCTAGAGTCCATCTGTGCTTTGCACCATTCCATCCAACATTTGGCATTGTGTTTTTTTGAGGCTTGATAAGGCTTGCATGCAGCTGCTAGACCATGGAAACCCATGCCATTAAGCTCCTGCCGCATTTTTTGAGCTGACGTTAATGTCAGAGAAGGTTTGAAACTCTGCAATTATTGAGTCAGCACAGTGCTTTTCACTTTTACACCCTAGCCACCTCAGCACTTGTAACTTTATTTGGTCTACCATTTTCTGGCTGAGTTGCTGTGGTTCCTAAATGCTTCCACTTTGCAATAACACCACTTACAGTTGATGGTGGAAGACATATTACAAACTGACTCGTTGCAACTTTGGCATCCTATTACAGTAACATGCTGGATATCTAGAGTTCTAGAAGAACCCATTCTTTCACAAGTGTTTGTAAAGGCAGACTGCATGGCTAGCTACTTGATTTTATACGCCTGTGGCAATGGGACTGAATGAAACACCTGAATTCATTGGTTAAGAGATGTGGCCGAAAACTTCTGTCCATATATTATTGGGTATAAAAGTGATAAATTAAACACTGATTAATACAGTATTGTTACATTATTTTATGTTATCTAATTTTTTAAACAATATTGGTCTCTGCACTGCCACAATAGGAAATAAAATAAAGTAAAAGTTCAGATTGTTGGCTTTACATCAAAGGACTGAAAAAATGCATCTATCATTAAGAGACAACAGCCAAACCAGCCACACAGCCGTTTTTATATGTAACCTTTCACTGCCTCCATTTTAATCCTGCATTACAGTGAGCAGAACTGAAACCAGCATCATTGGTGGAAAATAATAAAGTCATATTCCTTAAAACTAAAACAGGGTGAAAGAGGCTGATTAGCTCCTTGAGGCTGAAGGTGGTTGCAGTACTGGGTGATCATCTTCTTGGGTCATCACGGCGGGGATTTTTCCTTTACGATCAAAAAACGTTTCTGGACAAGACACTGAATAAACTTTGGAAAATACACCAATAATCACACCTCAGTGAAACTTCTTATAGCAGCATCTACGATTAGTTCACATGACGATAACTTGTGCTGGGAGATTAATTGTACTGGAGAGAGGGAAACAGCGATCGGGACCGTTGAGCCAAAGATTTTGGTTAAACAGCAAGGGATCTGCCTCTGTGCTAGTTTGAAATAAAGAGCACAAAGATGTTCCAACTTGCTCTTGCTTGGGAGAATTTGAAAATTAAGATGGCAGTGTGCAGAAGAGAAATGATTCTGCTTTCTTGCAGCACCCTCATTCCCAGCATGTTTTGGCTCTGAATCTACTTCACAGAAACACATGTAAAACCATCATGCTGAAGAGCTTGGGCAATGGTCTTTTTTTGCCAGATGTGACAGCCCAAAAGCGTTGCATAGCAAATTTGTGGGAGTGTACCGTGCAACGTCAGAACTGTTATGCCTTCTTGTGTAGACTGTAGACTCAGAGAGACAACAAAGAGGTCATTTTACAGCCAAGCTGCAGCCTCATTATCCAGTGGAGAATAGCAAAATAGAAAGGAGAGAGAGAAAGATAAATGAGGAACAGAGGGAGGAAGACAGATGTTAGCAGCCTCCTGTTTGCTTTAGAAGATGTCAGCAAGACAATGAGAGAAGGGAGAAAGGAGCTCTCTGGAGCGGACAAGTGCCATACTGCGATAGGAGATGTAATTTTGCTCCAATTTTCTACTACTATATCAATGGCAGGACAGCAGTGTAACAGCTTGCTCTCTGTAACAACCGCCTACACAAACACACACCAACTTGCCATTAGGACGGAAGGTCCATTGAGTACAGCAGAGTTGGTCACAACCTAAAGGTATAGTTCAGCTACTCTCTAGCAGAAGCCTTTGAGTTTCTGATTCATATCATCATAATAAAAGAGATCGGTCTTAGCGGTCAAAGTAGTCAAAAAGACTAAAGATATTTCTGTCTACTTTTCAGCCACGACAGCTAGTCATTCAGAGGGCAGTATACAGGTGACAATCCTGTTAACCCTCTGAGTTCTAAGTCATCAGAGGTGGTGACCCCAACTCCACCTTAACCCTATAATGTGGAGAAAAGCAAAGATGTCAGTGTCAGCGAGGATGATTATATCATTTGGGGTCTGCAATGGGCTGCCCTGTGTCTCCTCACTATCCCTTCTCATCATGTGCAAGATATTAGCTCTGTTTGTGTGTGAGTCCATGAATGTTAATGTGCGTATATCCTCACAAGTGTGTGGAATCATAAGTATTGTGTAAATAAGTATGTCTTTGTCTTCGTCTTCTAGTGGTGGTGGAGTGGTTGTCAAATGCTTGACAAAAAAGGTACATCTTCAGCTTAAGATTTAAAAACAATCACACACTAAGGCGATCATTCCAGAGTCTCAGTACAACAACAGGAAAAGCACGACCCCCTTTTTTGCATATGCTTCAGCCGTGAGAAGGTCAGGAGTGACTGGGATGCAGACCTGAAAGATCTTGTGGGAGTATACTGTATGGATGCAGCATATACAGATTCTAGACCGGGGTGTTAGATTCATTTTGCCACTTATACATACAGTACAATGCAATCTCTTCTTAAGTGGGCCAGACTGGTAAAGCGATGGCCTAATAATTTATAAAGAAAAAAATTGTTCCCTTAGCTTTTTTATGTAAAGAAGTTTAACTACACAATCAGTGAAGTTGAGATGTGCAGTTTCAACAAATATACCTCAGGTTTTCCACTTTATAAAGAAATGCTACTGCATTAAATCAAAGATACCAATCATGATAACTCATTGGACTTTACAAGTGTAAGAAATAAAGGCTTTATGCTGTAATTAAAAACAAAACAGAAATTATCTGGGAATTCACAGAATTTTCTTGTTTTTACTGTGCAAGAAAACATCTATTTCTATTGTCGAGTTAAAAATGAACTTTTTTGCTTTAATTCAAATACTAACAATAAAAAAACTTAATTTCTAAGTTTGGCATATAAGAGGCCATGTGTTGTTGGTTTTTTTTGTTGTCAGTAAAACTGATGAAAAGAAAGTTAAAGGTCCAAAATTGATGCCTCCTTTGAAATTTCCACACTTTTATGCCATCCAGCGGGTCAGGTTGGACCCTTTGGCAGGCCTTTGCCTCAGTCAGTAATCTGGCTGTGGCAGTTGAGACTAACTGTAAATGAACAAGACATATTTCACTAACTCCAGTATACACCGTATTACTGTAGTCTGGTGTAGATGCAATAAAGGCATGAATTATTTTTTCTAGAACTGATGGCTTTAACAAAGATTTAAGTTTGGAGATTGTTCTGAGCTGGAAAAAAGCAGGTTTTGATCATGGCATATGATGGTTTTTTCTCTGTTCTGCATGTGTCCACTTTCAGCTGAAACTCATGCAACATATTATTCTAGGGTGTCAGGTATTGCCATTATGTCAGCAGCTGCTTGTGTTACAAAGATATGAACATGACAATCATCTAATGTAGTTAAATTTCCTGAACAAGCATCCAGATGTGATGAGTGGGAGTGACACCTCTCTCACTCTTACTAAGACTGATGTCAGTGTACACTGCGTGTATCCGTGAGACATCAGCAATAGCAATATTTGATGCCTTGCGAATGAGAACAAGATCATAATTCTAATGTTTAAGATAAGTTTATTTCGTAAATCTATATGTTTCCAAGAGCTGATTTCAGAACTGGAACCAATCAACGTGAGGCATTTGGACAAAAACATGATTGAGCAGGATGAGCTGCTTAAGACCAGAGACAACACAGTGAGTGTAGTTTGATGTGCTTCATGGAGCATTGCAGCGAGATGTTTCTACACTCACACTTGCCACAGGAAGGAGGCTTCATCCCAAAGAGCCAGTTATCTGCTGCAAATCGTAAAATCCAGAAAACTTGCAAGCACTTTCACACTGCCATTGTTTGCCTTGGGTTATGTGGCTTAAGGTTAAGTTGCTTGACTTTTACTCAGGGATGACTCACCAGTTTTTCAGATCAAGTGTATAATCCAGGGTGATTGGTTCATCCTGGCAAAGTGGATCTGGTTAATTCAGTTTTCAAGAGGCACAAGAGAATTAGATTAAACACTCAGGATTCAGTCTTCTGAGATGATTGGCACTCTTGTAGTTACTGACAAGGGAAAACATTAATACTGCTATTAATACTGATTAGCTACTCCGTGATTGGAGTAATGACAAAATGGAAGAAAGAAAATGTTCAGTTTGACCTTATCAATATGGCCTTGAGTGAAGTAGTTTACCTAATATTAATTGAACAATGTAGTCCACAAAAAAGTTTTACTGTTTTGAAGTTACAAGGCAAATTCATACAGCAGTCGCTTATATTTTGCAGGGAAAATCTTTTAAATTAAAAAAAATGAAATAACTTGGCACAAGAATAAGAAAGATGTGTGAAGTAAGAGGAATAAGAATTTTAAAAAATGTGATAGAGGATACGACAGAGCTGAGGGATCATTTGAGGGCATTGGGAAAGAAACATGAGTATGAAAAGAGTGACAGAGGGGAAGGAACGATAAAAGAGTGAGGCTGACTGAAGCACTGAGAGACTGACAGTGACTTGGTGATAAAGGGAGAAGCAAAGAAAATGACAGTGAGGAGACACAGCTCCACCATTTAGTAGCAGTTTGGTCACAGCAGGTTGCTCAACTCAGACATCACGGAAGACAATGCAAGTGTGAGTGTGTGTGTGTGTGTGTGTGTGCGTGTGTTTGAGATTGTTTCCTGAGTTAATTGCAGCATTGTAGCCAGCAGGGAACAAAGCTAAATTGTCCCCTTTCATTCGCAACTCATCTTTCTCATTTATTCCTGCCTCCTGACGCTCCTTTCTTATTGCCAGTCCCCTACTTCCGCTTCTCTCCCATCTTTCACCTCCATCCTTCCTTCCATCTTTCCTTCAGCTTTTATCGCCTTCACTCCAGTAACTTTTTTAATCCGAATTCATTCTTTCCCTTCTCTTTAACCCCCTTTCCTTTCCCCACTTTCATCCCGTTTGTGTTTTCTCTTTGTCCTCTGTCTTTCATCCCACGCGTCATCCGTCTTTGTCACCAATTTCCTTCTAAGTACCACTTGAAAAATAAAACAAACGGCCGCCATTATATCAATATTTTCTCTCTACGCCAGCTCACCGTTTTTCAAATGGCTAATTAACAATTAAAATGAAATAATGTGAAGTTATTGCGAAATTGGCTCAAGCCATTCGTTCATTTAATCATTACTCATTATACCGAACTAGACGCAAATCACCCCAAATCATTTATTATCAGTTTAATGATGAAACACAGCTCATTTAATCACTGTGTGACAACAGATTCAGATGTTTTCTACTGTTATTCCAGTTTTACTTCTGTTCCATTAGAAGCAGAAGGGAGAAGCCACAGAAATAGTGTGTGTGATAGTTAACTCACCAGAAGTCAGTGTGAATTCATAGCCTGAACCTTAATTTGTTCTATTGACTTCAGGCCTTGTTGAATTACAGAATTACAAGTTTAGACCATTTTATGCTATTAAATAATAAACTCTGTGTGTGTCTGTTTTTGTTCAAATTTCTCTGTGCAAATGTGGGCTGTAATGATCATCAGCACTAACAGGTCTTGACGCTGCTCAATATGCCATAGAAAACACACACACTCTCACACACTAGGTTGGTAATTTAGTGGGACAAAAGCAGTTTGATCTAATAATTCAGTAATCCAACGAGGCTTTGTGTCGATTAAATAAATAGTAAAACAGAGTACTCCTATCAGACAATCAACTAGGCGTGGATGCTCACACATATAGATGTATTAGGTGGACTTGCAGAGACAACTCAGATTCCTAATGAGGCAGAGCTGAAGCACAAACATTCAGTGAGTGGTTTCCCAGTAGGACATTTAAAGCACCAGTTCACTTTGTAATAAAACTTAACTAAATGAAAACTGCTGACAGTCTCTTCAGGGTTCCATTCTGATGTGATTCTGATTGCATGTTTTTTGGGGGGTTTTTTTTATCCTTGTTTTTCTTTTTCTTTTTAGGTAGAGTGACTTAGCAGATCAGAACCCTTTGTGAAAGTTTTGGAAATTTCAAAACTGGTACCCCAACTTCTGATGTTTGCGAAGTCTTGCAAATTATTTTGACCCTCACTGGATCACAAAGGGTGAATCAGGCATGCAAATGATAAAAATATGTATTTTTATAGCTAAATGATTCACTGAAATATACGCAAACAGCTACATCCTGGGGCATATATAGGGTCAGCATCAAAGCGCTTATACAATAAGTGAGCATAGCCGCTGCAATGAGAGCTATGGATTTGTGAAGTGCATTTCTTCTTTGCTTTTTTTAATCATTGGTGTCCAGGTGAAGACACAAGCCCCTCCCACAATGGGAGGGTTGCATCAGAAAGGGCATCTGCCATAAAAAAAAACAGGCAAATTACCCATGCAAAGTCATCCACTGTGGCAACCCCTTGGAGAAATACAAGTGAGCTGCAGAATGTGCTTACTGTATTTGGATGACAGGGTGCAATGCTGATTTATCAGCTGGCAGACTTGGTTAGCAAAGCGCAGCCATAGAATTTACGGGTGTATTGGACAGCTACAGATAATTAGTACTCAGTAACATTAAAGTACCTCCGAGAAGCAAGTCTCATCGCTTGGCAGCTGTCTTGAAATGCCTCTGAGTGCTTGTTTGAGCAATAATTTTGAAGCATTATATGTCAGTTACTTTAATTTTAGCGGACATAAAAACCATGCTATGATCAAAACAAAGCCAAACTTAAAAGTTTGATGACTTTGTCCCACAATAAGGCTTAAAAAGTCTTTTTCCCCCTGGAAGTTACAGTAGATATAGAACGTGTACATATCTGTTAAAATTTTATTTTTTCCTAATGAACTAAAAAAAATAAACATGAGACCATGATAAAAACCTTTGCAACTCAAAACTGACCTATAATCTGTACAATTCAACTGAAAAAAGAAACTAGCCTGTTTTATTTATAATATACTAAATGAAAAATACACAATAAGCTGCTTGCATAAGTGTAAAGCACCTATTGCTTTAATTACAGCATTCAGTTTTATTGAAGCTATCAGCATGGCACATCTTGATTTAGCAATATTTGCCCACTGTTCCAGCAAAAGCATTCCAAATCTGTCAGCCTGTGAGTGCATCTATTGTGCACAGCCCTCTTCAAGTCGCTCCACGGATTTTTTAATTGGATTAAGGTTTGGGCTCTGGCTGGGTCATTCCATAACTTTAATTTGCTTCTGGTGAAGCCAGTCTTTTGTTGACTAGTATGCATGCAGTTTCAACTCTGAAGGTTTGGGGTCAAAATCAACTGGTATTTGGAACTGTTCATAAGTCGGCTGACAATAAAACAACCCCAAAACATGATGCTGCCACCACCACCATGCTTCACTGTGGGAATGGTGTTCTTCTGGTGATGTGCAGTGTCAATAACCCTTGATGCTTTGTCAGCTCTCTGAACCACAGCTTTTGCTGTAGGATGCAGCTGATTAATTTTCAGAAAAATCCTACTAGGGCAGCTGAACTTTATTTGGAGTTAACCAGAGTCACTTTAATTGATGGTAGGTGGTGTCCCACATAGTGTAGTGATTTAGACATTCGCAGAAGTTCCCTGGTTTGATTCCACGTGGGGACACAAGCCCCCTTCCCCACTGAGGATTGCACCAGGAAGGGCATCTGGCATAAAACCTCTGCCATTTACCAATGTGGATCAATCTGCTGTGGCAACCCCCAGGGGAGAATACAAGATTGCAGCTGAAGGTAAAGCATGTCTTTCTGGGTACACACCTGCCATCAATTAAAGTACCATCAGCTGACGCAACCCTCCATGGAAAGAGGGGCTTGTGTCCCCACCGGGAATTGAACTAGGGGCTTTTCTCCTGTAAAGTGAATGTGTTAATCAATTTTATTTTTATGTAATAGATTGTGGATAGATTAGTGCTCCTAATTTCATTTTAAGTTTTGCTTCAATGACATTAAAGGCATCTATTCTATTTTACACTATACGGAACACCTATGCAAAAGGTGCTTCAGCAAAGTATTTGTTTTTAGGGTGTGCACACTTACATAACTAGCTTATTGCACTTTTTATTTTTCCCCCAAACAGTTTTGTTTCTTTTCATTTGGACTGTACAGGTTATAGGTGAGATTGAAGGTGGGAAAAGTTTGGAAATAATTTATGGTGGTATAATTTTTTTTTGACATCAGAAAAAAATAGGTTTGTAAACTTCCTATATCCACTATATGCCTCTACCATCATCTTTCTTGTTGCTGGATTTAAATTTAAGAATCTTGTCATGCATGCCTCGATCTTATAATTTCTCTGCTTACAGTCAAAGTAAATACTAGACTTTCACAGATCATAACAGGACTAACAGGATCGCAGAGACTTCATGGATGAGCTCAAGAAATCAATATTACTAGTCAGATAGTTTCACTGAAAATGGCACCAGCATAAAATTTCCATGACGTAAACTGTTAGAGATGAAGCCTAACCTGTTAGTCAAAGGAGCCATGCTTTTGATCCTCTTAAAAAAATCCTGTTCAGTTGTTATAAAGGGGGTATTTAGCTATCGAGATTAAAATTGGTATCCAGCTTTAAACATTCATATTTTTGCTGTAAAGTGTGGCTTTTTAACATAAGATTCTATGTGGGTTGTTTTTGGAGACAGCCTCAAGTGGCCATTACAGGAAACTGCAGTTTTTGGCACTTCTGAATTGAATTAAATTCCTATCCCCAGAGATTGACTCTTGGTTTGTAGTGCGTCCACTGTAGTGCACAGTGTGGGTGTGTGTATGTGTATGTGTGTGTGTGTGGGAGACAGAGAGAGAGAGAGAGAGAGAGAAAGAGAGAGAGAGAGAGATTACCCGTGTGTGCAGAAAGTGGGTAATCTTATCTTAAGGCCATACCACACTTAACACGGCCAATCTCATCTCTCATGACACGCATACAGATAGTGGTTGATATCCCAGATATAAGTAATTACATAGTATATACACACACACACACACACACCACCACCACCCGTGGATGCATTTTCAGATAGTGATCATTTATCTATAACTGTACTCTCCAGGCATATGCAGCTGTATGCAACTTTAACTAAAGGCTGGCAATGTTTCAGGTGTGCTGCCAGCACTTACACTCCCACTTAAAGCCTTTTACTGCTATCTGGAATAATACTGTGATGAAAAATGCTTCCTTTCCAGTAAAAGTGCTTTCACGGGTACATGTGATTCCTGTGGTAATTGTTGCCAAAGCTTTATAAAACATCATAAAATGTCACAAAGCATGCATGTAAGTGCCAAAAAGCCTCTTTTTTCCTTTTTTGCCATGATCTCTACTGCATAGCAGTAGCTAAGTTACCACCTGCGCTTTTCCTCTCATCTTCTTTCCCTTGCCAGGCCTCGCCACCTGCAAGAGGATGATTCCTATCCAGAAAAAAGACAGAAAAAAATTTCAATTCTGTCATGAACAATGCCTGTTAATTCAGTTTCTTTTACACGGACACACTACATAATCAGAAAACAGCCAAAATGATAATAACAAATACATTCATTGGTCACTATATTAGGCACACCTGTTCAACTGTTCGTTAACTCAAATACAGTGGGTACGGAAAGTATTCAGACCCCTTTAAATTTTTCACTCTTTGTGTCATTGCAGCCATTTGCCAAAATCAATTCTCATTAATGTACACTCAGCACCCCATCTTGACAGAAAAAAACAGAAATGTAGAAATTTTTGCAAATTTATTAAAAAAGAAAAACTGAAATATCACATGGTCATAAGTATTCAGACCCTTTGCAGTCACACTCATATTTAACTCACATGCTGTCCATTTCTTCTGATCCTCCT
>VUQH01068194.1:0-19001 GCA_015106775.1 Etroplus canarensis
TACTGGACAAAGGATGTTGAAAATGGAGCTGCCAGGCAGGAGGAGAAGAGGAAGACCACAGAGAAGATTCATGGATGTAGTGAAGGAGAAGATGCAGAGGGTTGGTGTGAGGGAAGATGATGCAAGGGATAGGGTGAGATGGAGGCATTATTATTATTATTATTATTATTATTATTATTATTATAATATGAGGTGCAATCATAAAGTTTTGAGTTAAACCGTCACTGCTTCCAGCACCACTGCCATTTTTAGATCAATCCCTGGAAATCCAGTTCTGACCACCTTACGTTGTACAGCTGTGATGCAGACTGGATTTCCTGCAATTCAAGTTCAAAGGTTGTCATTTTGACACTGTGAAGGGTTTTCAATATGCTATGTGCTGGTACATGACCAGACGACATGCACTACAATTCTTCAGCAGTTCCTTTAGGCTGTTAAAGTTGCGTTGAATCAATGCCATAGGTACATCATATCCGCAAACCCTTCCAAAACCCTATCCTGTAACTTACACCCTAGAAATATAACTACTATTGTGTTGCAGCATACCATGCACAGGTATGCTACATGTATGTGTAGGCTAAGCCAAAAGCTCTACAGAGACTCATTGCAGAGGTATAAATCTGCAGATGCTTAGGTCTAAGGATGTTGAAGATCAGTGTGCTGCCTTTGAGTTTGGATGCTAAAGATTCTTTCACTGAATACTGCTGTTTGATCTCTGAGTCATACTTGGAAACCTAGCTCTCATCACAGGTGAACATTGGGTCAGGTTTACACTGAAATTGTGTGTATGCCCTCTGTATAAAAAAAGAAGAGCTTATAGGTGATCAGAAAAAAACTCCAGAAGAACAATCTAAAAATAACAGCAATGCTAGAAGTGATCAAGAGGTGCACAAGAAGATTACCTTTAGGGAACTACCAGCCAATCAGAATCAGAATACTTCATTAATCCCAGGGGGGAACTCAAAATCCCTGTTTGTTCATGGTTGGAGTCACCCATCTTTATGATCATCCCTTGTCTCATGAATGGTTTTCTTATAAATCAAAATGCTGGCAGTGTATACATCGCAATGAACAACATTTAATCATTTTTCTTTTCTCATGAGGCAAAATGAAAGAGAAAAGGGGGGAATATGAGCACAAAGTGACTTCATATTTACTGATCAGACTATCACGCTTCATCACTTTCTAAATTGTGCTACGTTAAATTTTGAATGAGAAATAGCATTTTTGTATTTGTAAACTATTTCTTATTTTCAAACGCCAATAGCTGCATTCAGTTAATACTATGTCCCCAACATGCACTGCCTGGCAATTTTTACTGGGAATAAGCTTCTGGCACACAGAATTTTTTTTCAAAAATGTCAGAAACATCAAATCTGAAAGAAAATATTTTTGAAAGAAAGGCTTAATAGATGCTCAGGGCAACTTCCCAAACCTCACTGAAAATTCATTTTTCAAGCTGTATTCACACAGTTTTCATCTGCTATTATGTACCAAATGCAAACTGAAACATTTATGAATATTTCCCAATCATTGCTAATGCTTAGTCATAGTATTACTTTGCAGATCACCACAAAATTTCTGCCAACAGATGTGCAAAACCACAGGCAATGATCTTCTTTTTTCTTCTTCTTGCTATTATTAGGGATCGTCATATCTCATCCAATCCCCTGCATCCTCTTCCCTCACACCAACCCTCTGCATGTCCTCCTTTATTACATCTATGAACCTTCTCTGTGGTCTTCCTCTTCTCCTCCTGCGTAACAGCAGCTCCATCCTCAACATCCTTTGTTCAGTGTATCTACTATCCCTCCTCTAAACATTTCCGAACCATCTCAGCCTTGCTTCTTTGACTTTGACTCCAAACCACTCAACCTGAGCCGTCCCTCTAATGTATTCATCTCTAATCCTGTCTGTCCTGGTCACTGCCAATGAAAATCTCAAAATTTTCAGCTTTGTCTCCAAACCATACATCACAGCAGGTCTCACTACTTGTAAACTTTCTCTTTCACTCTTGCTGCTATCCTTCTGTCACAAAGCACCCCTGACACTCATCTCCACCCACTCCACCCAGCCTGCACTCTCTTCTTCACTTCTCTTGTGCACTGTCCGTTGCTTTGGATGGTATTTAAACTCAAAGGAATAATTAAACTCTAAAGATGTCATAAAATTCCTGGAACTGTACATTTGATTGTGCAGTTTCAGGAGTTTATAACATGGATTTGTGTCATAAAACAAGGCAATATTAACCTGAAACAACGATATTTAAAGAATGATATCAAGGCCTTACATTAGTAGCTATACTGATATACATATCAGTATAATTGCTGATTGTTTTTCAGAGAATGCATTAGATTGCCTCAGCTGGCACAGAACCCATGATTGTGTGTCTGCTGAATAGGGTTACTGAAGCTCTAAATTAAATCTTGTGTTGAAACTTTAAAAACTACAAGCTGTCTCTGAAGACAGTTAAAAAGTCAGCAAATGTGATTTATTTTAGTCTACTTCTTAGAATTAATTGGAAACTTGTTTTTATAAGAATCTGTTTTACACACAACTTTGAATTTACAAGTTGAGATTGTTACAGTCCATTTTATGAGAAGGTAGACTGACCATTTTATAGATGGTATAAATTTGGCGTGCAATAATGAAATAATTAAAACTTGCTTTGACAGCCATAAATAGAAAAGTTTTTGTTGCGCTGGCATGTTTAGGGTTTGGTGTCCATCTGCACCCATCTGTGAAAGTAAGAGCCGAGAAGTGAGGCTCTTAAAGCTACAGCTACAATAGTTTGACAGCTGAAGAGAACGCAGTTATTTTTAAAAGTCTTAGAAACAGCAATAGTGAACAAGAGCAATAGTGGCAGAATTAGACAGACTTAAGGATACAAAGACCTTTCATTGCAGTTGTCCATGCAAAAGCTCCTCTTTATCCTTTTTAGCTGACGAAATTCAGGGTGCGCAGTCCTGCCTGACCAAGATGCTGTCAGAATGAGAGATGCAGCAATTACTCTATAGCATAGCCAGTATGCTGATGTATTGGTGTGCGCATCCGGCCTTGCACAGTGGGAGAAAGTGAAAGAGCCTGACCCTCATTATATCTCTGAGACACCCTTGGGTGAGGCATTTAACCCCCAGCTGCACCAGTGGGGCTGTAGTGTACAGCTTCCAAGTTTGAATTTGGAATCTGGTAGCTGTGCAAATACAGAGGAAGGCATTAAAAACATCTGTGCTCAATGTTTCTGTTTTAGCTAGATTTGTGTTTAAAGAAAAACAGCAACATGCTACGAAGAATTGTGACAGACAATGTCTTAGATTCTGTCCATAATTCACTAACTGTCCTATTTGTTGGGGAAGATCTCAAAGTCCTCTTCAAAGAGTAAAGTCCCCACCTATGTAGCCAGTATGTTAAAAGTAATATTTTAATGTTCCTGAAGGCACTCTTTCATTTTTAGGAAACAGCAATCCAAGGATTGTTACGAATATTAGAAAGATGACAGAAGAGATATATATATAGATCTGCTAAAAAGCTCCACAATATAACGGCAATCAATACATATGAAAAAGGAAAGCAGGACGCCTGAAAATAACACCACTTCATGTTTCAAAGATTGGAACAGCCACAAAAATTAAGCTGAAAACTTAATCAGATCAAACAGACAGCTGCTGCCAAAATACGATTGTTTGTCAATACAACCAAACGCAGAGCAGAGTTGAGAAAAATATTATAAAGTGACCAAAATCTTGGACTAAGTTCAAGATGCTAGTGATACTACAAAAGCCTTGTTGAAATTTCTTTTTCCCCCTTTACAGCTTCCTCATACTGAGAAAGGCGATTTATCCTGAGTTTTTGTGCTCCGCTGAGGCAATGACTGGGCCAGAGGTCACACCAGTGAGACAGATAAAAACAAGAGATTGTCTGGAGGCCCATTTAAAGTAAATTGCCAAGGAGGGACACAGACATTTATGTCCTGCCTTTGTGGCAGCAAATTGAACAATGTGAGGGATGGTGATAGGTACCAGTGTATAAATGATGTGTCAGTATATCAAGGTCATCTTATAAAATATATCATAGTCAAGTTGCAGTTCCATATCTGACAGTCATACTTCTGTGTTTTGCATCATTCCCACCCTGGGTACTAAGGTCAGCAAAGAAGAAGAAAACTGCTGCCACTTGTTTTGTTTTCCTCAGTCCTCCTTTTCCTTGTGCATATTCTTTGCTCTTTGTCACTGATGTGCTCAGCCACCGGATGAATACGCTGTGACGAAGCCATATGGGGAATGTGGTTCGACTAAATTCTTGTGTTAGCACACAGCTATTGTTGTCCAGAATAAAAAAAAATGCCTTCCTGGAAATCCCAGCAAGTGACTGTCGCCATGTGCACACAGTCCAGCAGAAAAATAACTAAAAAAATATGCAGAAAAACACAGCGTGTCCTTAAAACATTGCATCATGTCAATGCTTGTGTGATTTTTGGGGGCAAAGTCACAGCTTTTGAAAATGTTTTGATGTCTTTTATGACACACAAGTCATTTCTGCTCTGCTGCACCTGTCATGTAAAAATGGTATCAGGCCATCTGAGCCTCCTCATTAATTCATACAACCTAATCACACTGCATATTAATTACCACTCCACTGAAACATACAGTATCTCCTTAACTTGTGGAGGTGTGAAGGTGGGTAGAGAGAGCCATGTACCAAAAAAAAATTAAAAAAATATGGAGAACTAATAAAGGATTTAAAGTGTTGCTCTACCTGCCATCATCTTCTGGGCCTCATATGGTTCCATGTAGCCATCATTCTCAGTTGTCACTTTTTCTGTAGTGGTCTGAGTGCCACCAGCCTGCTCTGCATCAAAAGGGTCCGCATAGTCTTCAAGGATAATGAGCTGTAGGAGGTAAAAAAAGAAAAGGTCAGCTTGAAGGAGGGGAAAAAGTGTGAAATAGCAACTGGGGAATTCATATTCCTGCTCTGTTGAACACTACAACATGGGTAGTGTGTGTTATGACATATGCTGCTTTGGCCTAGGACAGTACCAAGTGATATCCACTGAAGCAAGCCTGAGGATAAAGGGAGAGACACATAAATAACACCCCACCTCTGTATGCCTCAGCACACCACCACAATGCCTCAGCGTTTAGCCTTACAGCACACTCTCTGCTACTGCTGGTCTGCCTAATTATATGATAGCCTAGTGACAGGCCTACATTTCAAAAGTAGAGGAAAGAAGACCACAACTGCTCAACTTTCTTAAGAGAAACAATTTGGCAGATTTATACTGAGCTGGCAGTGAGCCACGGCTAATTGCAGTCTTGCTCTTTTGCTGAGCATTTTGTGCAGTAGATGGCAATTAGGTGGATGTCCTGAGACCCAGAAATACAGCTCAAACCTTTAGGGAGCAAAGCAAGTCCGCTTCTACAGCGCCTTGGGGGAATGTGTGTTTCCTTGAAATGTTTGCTTCATCCATAAGGACACCACTTAAAACTACAGGCTTTCAATTTGAAAGGGAATAAACTCCCATCTGAGCCATCTGTCCTCTTGGTCACTGGCTCTAATAAGGGCGTGCAACCGAGGTAATTTGACCCAGGGGTTAGAAAACGCACTTTTTTCCCCACTGAGGCTCCTGATAGTCTAATCCTGCCAATCAGTGGGCAGATGAGAAGGGCACTACATGTTGTGTGATTTTGAAACATGTTAGTAAAGAGGTTTTAAGACCAGCCCACAAACAAGAAAACACCTAAACGAGTATGTGACTATGTACACAACTGGCACTACACCCAATGACTCATGTGTAACAGGAAGGGATTTGGTCTCATTATAAACAAGCTCATCACTCATCTGGTGGATGGGGCTGGGAGGGGCAGACTGGAGGTGGACTGAGCCTCATGCCCGCCATGTTGTGCCTCCACCAAGCTAGCTTTCCTGAGAACAACCTCTGTCCATCTTTGCCACAGAGTCAGCACACTCCCCAGAAGCCAACTCCATATGCAGGCCACCCATGAGAGCGCCGCAAAAAACACACTGACACACACACACACCTGCCAAGCCTCAGCTAAGCAAGTAAAATGTACAGATACAGCCTCAAAATGAGTTCCAGAAAAGCATGCATTTTAACAATACTGACCAAGGTAAAGTGACATTTAACACGGTCACACATTAAAGGAAAAAAAGACATCTTGAAAAGTTTCCAAGAATTAAATGCAAGCAAGTTCACTGTCTAGGGATAATTTGTAAGCCGCTTAGTGACAGGCAAATGCTGGCAGGTATATTCCTGCACAGATCATCCTGACTATACATGGATTAGGCTATAATAGCAAAGGAAGTAAAGTATCACGGATGTGTTCATAGCAGCTACTCTGTGTTAAATCTGCCTTCTTCAGTATTCACTCTCCATCTGTTTGGGGGGAAAATAACTAGGACTTTTTTTCTGCCACAACATAATTATGGGTTCCTTGAATGTTTTGCTGCTGTGAATTCAAGCAGCGGGAAAAATCCAATACAAACATAGTCCCGGTTTGTTTTTGCACCGCAGAAAAATATACATATTTCACTCAAAAGTTAGATTAAAATTCAGCCATTCTGATAAGCGACATCTTTGCGGCCCAAGAGACCCTAAAATTATGCATCACAGTCACAGTGTCATTACCATCTCACACCTTGTTGCATGGAAACACAGCCACCAGTAATCATATAGTGTGCCAAAGCCACTTCACATACACAGCCAAAAACTAAAAATAAGTAACCCTCACTAAAAAAAAGGGAAAAAAGAAGACACATGATTCTCCCTAAATGGGAGATAAAGTCAAGTGGCCTCCTCACAGTGATTTACTCATGGTAGCAGAGTGGCTTAAGGTTTGAGACTAAAATCCACAAATGGGATAAAACACAAATGGTGTTTCATGCAGTACATTCTGCTGTACATGATCACCTTGCTTCAGATTACTTTATTTTAACACAATACAATATTGTATGGGAATGTATGAGTGTTCTCCCACATATACATAACAAAAATAAATAGATTATACTGCATATTTGCCTCCAGTGATGTTTCAGCAGAGCTTACTCCTTGAACTGCATCACCTTACCACTCAATGCACCTTCATCATGGGCCAAAGGATGTTTGGGCAAGTTTCAGGAAATATTGGCAATCACTTATCCAGTAAAGCGTGGAGCCACTCCAAATGCATGACATCATCCTTTTGCCTTTCCTGTTGACATAATGTAGGACAAATAAAGGCTGGGCATATGAGGAAATCTTATGATAGCATCAGAGAGAGGGAATAAATACAATAATCAAAAGAAACCAAAGGTATCATTATAGATTCAAACAATTTGCTTTTTTCTATATCAGGTCCAAGCTTCTGGCAAAACAGTGTTGCAGTCTAAACAAAGTTCATGTTCAAGATATGAAAACCTCAGTTGGTTAATGTATAAAGTAGCATACTAGAGGGCAGACAGGATAAAACACTCCAATGTAAGCATCCTTTTACCTTCCTAAACAACTACCATCAGTCTGCAAGTACTCCAAAATGAATCATAAATCTGCAATCAATGACAAGTGGCTCTAGGTTTTTCTACTCTTCTGTAGGAAGTTTCCAGTATTTCAATAACTCTTTAAATGATTCAAAACACAAAAATGTTCTGTTTTGAAGCTACAATCCAGAAATCTGTTGGTCAGATTAAAGGAATGCATCCACAACTGTGGTTAACAGCACTTTTAATCATGATGGCGCTTTCGTTCATATGTAAAAGAGCTTGTCATAACAATTTACATGCTACAGGAATGCAGTGCATGTAGCTCAGAGCTTGGCAGTAAAAGGTCTTTTCAGCACCTGTTTTATGTTGTTATTTCAGTTAGTAACAAATGTCAACTTATCTTTTCTCACAAATTCAAATTCAAGTGTAGGACTATACAGCTTTCAATTTGTGTACCCATGAAGAAAAATGAAACAAAGAAGGCTTTCCGTGACAGAATGAGGCGGTTGGGTTTCATTTTGAATTATGAGGCAAGTGTTACAAAAAAAAACCTTAATAAAAACAGTGACAATGTAGATTACTGCTAAGCTGTTTGTTTGACAAATATATTTTCTTCGAGGAAGATTTCTGAGCTATAGTGTCATTATTATTATGTTCCCTAGTAGCTTAGTAATGTGTACATCTACAGTATTCTATTGTCACCCATAAGCAAGCAAGAACATTATTAATTTCATCTCACACAGATCATTCTTTGGCATTTGGGGATTTTGAACCAACCACAATCAGATAAACTCTATAAGGTGCCATTACACAGGCCCTGCAGCCTAATTCAGGATAGGGTAGAGGAGGTGGTTAATATGTCCAAATTGTTCTGATGTGTCTTTCTTGTCCCACTGCACTAATGACTACTTGTCAGCAGGAGGAGCACGGGGTTTTGAGGAGAGGGGTGCTAGAAAGCAGTGGCGTTGCCTGGGGACACACCATCTGCCTTGTGGCATGCCAGGGTGTGTCAGGACTGCAGCCAAGCCACACTTGTCATGAAAGTAAAATTCCCCCCTCAGCACAAGACTGCAGTGCCTCCATATATCAGGTCTCTGCTAAGCTGTGATGTAAGTCTATATAAATCTCACAAAGCCACCTGACAGGCTTAGGCCATGTCCCTGTGGCAGCTGGGTCCTTTACTGGTCTGCAGCATAGAGAGAGAACTTGCTCAATTACTTTTATTCCACTGCTCAGATCCTGGCTGGCCATGTCTTATACCTGCCAGAGCTCTGGCAGGTATAAGACGTGGCCAAGGAGATAGCAACAGACTTCTTGAAATGCACTGTGGCTCTCAGGCGATGAAGCTGACTTCAAATCAGTGGGAACAGAGGGAGAACATTAGCAAAGGAGGGAGACTATAATAGGCACCTGCCACTTTGGCTCAATGTCCGTGATGCCAGAGCTTCTAGAATTACACTTTGATTTTGCCCCAGTCTTCCATTAGAAGTGAGAAAATACAGGCTGCGATCCTCCCGCACTCCTAATGGGTAATGTGTTCAGCCAGCTCATCAGATAATCAAGAAAAAAAAAGAATAAAAATTTCAGAAATTGCATTAGATGAAATATGAGCGCAAAGCTGGGTTTTAATACGGAGACAACAGACTGCTGAATATTGAGAAGCTACATGTCCACTGTTAGTATAAAACCATAATCAATCAGCAAATTGATGATCTCCTTAGGCAAAAAAAGAGCACTGGCTATATAAAATGATGACAATGAGGAATAGCATCACTCCCGCTAAATAAATGCAAGCTGGGCTATGATATTAATGTCATGGTCCAGGCAGAATTGAATGCGTCAGGGTCTTGTCAAGGCTGAAGCCCCTTTGAGACTCTTATAAAAGTCAGGAGGCTGTAGAAAGAAGGAAAAGGAAAAGAAAAAGAAAGAAAGAGGACTGACGTGTGTGATTTATGTCTCACGCCACAAGGGATTTCAGCCACTGATAACCTAATACAACTCAGTGCTTAGCGGGTCAATTGCATTAAGGCATTTCAAAAGGCTTCTTTGTTCTTGTTGCTCTTTTGTTCTTCACTGTAACAAAAAAGAAAACACGCCACTATTTTGAGGACAGGCAGGCTTGTTAAAGAAGATATGAGGGGAGGGGAGAAAAGACAAAAGCTGGGGAGACACTATTGTAGACTGACTTGCATAAAGTATGTTTATTCCTGTGGGGTGGAAAAAATGTTCATGTAAATCCAAACTCAGCAAGCTGTACCTCATTGAAATGCCTCTGCTGATAGCTCCCCCACCTTATCGTTGTCTATAAACACAGGATGAATGCTGTGTGTGCAGTCATCCTAAGATAACTTGGCCACATTTTTTTTTTTCAAAGAACATACCAGTGAGAAACACTCCCTCAAGGCAATTTATTTAAGCAAAAATGATCACGGCTTCTCTGTTGACATAACACGGTTACTATCAATAAGTTACTTTTATGTTTCTAAGAGGCGAGCACAAATCTGGTTACAATTCATTGAAGGCCCCTTGTGAAGACTGAGCTCTGCTGGGTTCTATATCTCCCAAACAGATTAGGTAGATGGAAAACTGGCTGTGCCTCTACAGGAGAGACAGTGCAGGAGTGCCGTTCTTACCACACAGACCTGACACTAATGAAACTTTATTGAAATGTTTCCTAAGAAACGTGGTTGCTGTTGGAGCATTTTGCCTCTCTGGAAGCTTTGAAGAGTGATGTTCCTCCTTTAAAGGCCTACTTAGGAGTCTGCAGGGGTAGCTAATCAAATTAATATATTTGTTCTAAAGGCGCTGTTTCGCAATCAGTCATGAGCTGCTGCAGTCCACGCACCAATGAAGAGCACTTCAATGGGGATAAACAAAATTCTGTTTATTTCAAGGTGTATTCATTTGATTTGCTTTTAATCTAATTGGAAAATCAGTCAGGAGCAGCAATTCAGTGTCAGCAAGCATGCTACTCATCCTTGTAAATTAGCAAGACAAGAGAAAATAAATTGCAACTTCAAACGAAACAAGATAAAAGCGTTCCCATTCTTCTTCAGAACATGTACAGCCGGACCGTGAGTCATGTGGTTAAAAAAAATTTAAAAAACACAACAGAAACACCTCACATTTTCTTTGCATGGCAACATTTAAAGCACCAACAGCTACCATTAGCATGCTCAGAAATGCTACAGTCTATGCACAACCATCAGTTTTGCACATGTCGTCCCGAGACATCTGCATTGTGGGTGCCGTCTTATTTATTACACCCCACCCTCGTCAAGATTTAAACCACATTAAAATGTTGTTCTGATCTCTGCACTCTTGCCCATGTGAAGCGGCTTTCGCACGCCAGCTAGGGTGAAGCCTTCTCTTTTAGCACGAATGATTTAAGCTGTTGTTAATCATGGTTTGCACAGGAATGCCTCCAGATGCAGCAACAGCAACACTGATACCATGCACCACAATTTAGTGGAGACACAAACCAGCAATGCATAAAAAAGGTGAGTCAGAAAGAAAAGGGATGTTAAAAAATATCAAGTACATCTGGATAGTCCCCACACTATCACTGTGAGAAAGTGTTGCAATGCACTGATATAAAGACAGAGGAAGAAATACAACTGTCATGACAGCAAGTAAAAATGGCAGAAGATGATGCTATTTTTAACTTCTGAAGATTTTTTCAACTCAAAGTAGAGTTTCTGAAAGCTCTTTGTGATTGCACATGAGCTCATGAGCATCAATTTGGACAGACTTTAAAAACTCTGATTTGAATGAGAACTGATAACGAACACTTAGATCTTCTATTTTGGGACTGACTGAGGTTTAGTGAAAATCAATTTTAGTGTGTGCATTTGTGCAACTCATGTACATGCACATCTGATTCATGTGTGTAGTTTTTAGTATGTATACATATCCTGTGTGTCTTTCTACTAAAAGTAAGGTGATGCACTTTGACTAGATCCTTTGTAATCTGGACAAAATCCTATTGCGAGATATGGACCACACCTTTTAATCACTGAATTCAGCTGTTTCACTCTCATTGCCACAGGTGTATAAACTCATAAACCTAGCCATGCAGCCTGCCTTTACAATAATTTGTAGAAGGAGTCATTCTAAAGAGCCATTGAGTTCAAGCATGATACTATGATAGGATGCCACCATTGCAACCAGTCAGTTTGTGAAATTTCTTCCCTCGTAGATATTTCATGTTGAACTGTAAGTTCTGTTATTGCAGAGTATAAGTATTTACTAACCACAGCAACTCGACCAGAAAGTGGCAGACCATGTAAAATTACAAAGTGGAGTTATGGTGCGTAAAAACTGCCAACTGTTGACTCAATAACTGCAGAGTTCCAAACTTCCTCTGGTATTAAAATCTTCACAAATACTGTGCGCCGGGAGCTTCAGGGCATAGGTTTCCATGGCCAGGCAGCTGCATGCAAGCCTTACATCATCAAGCACAATGCCAAGCGATGGATGGCATGGTTTAAAGCACGCCACCACTGGAATCTCGAGCAGTGGAAGTGTGCTTTGTGGAGGGAGGAATTACACTTCTCTATCTGGCAGCCTGATGGATGATCCTGGGTCTGGAGCTGCCTGAGTGTGCCAACTGCAAAGGCTGGTGGAGGAGAGATAACGCTGTAGGGGTTGTTTTTCCTAGGGTTGGCCTGGGTTTCTTACTTCCAGAGAAAGAAAATCTTAAAGCTTCATCTTACCAACATAATTCTATGCTTCCAAATTGTGGGAACAGTTTGGGGAAGGTGCTTTTTTCCATACAACTGTGCTCCAGTGCACAAAGCAAGGTCCATAAAAGCATGGTTGGAAGAGTTTGGTGTAGACAAACTTGACTGGCCTACACAGAGTCTTGACCTCAGCCCCATCCAGCTCCACTGGGATGAACTAGAGACTGAAGATTGTGAGTCAGGCCATCTTTTCCAACATCAGTGTCTGACCTCACAAATGCTCCTCTGGATGACTAGGTAAAGGACTGCATTATAGCTGCAAAGCGGGGAGAGCAACTCCTTATTAATGCCATGAAAGCTCATGTAGGTACAATGTGTAGGTGGCCCAATACTTTAATCAGTGTTAGTGTAACATAAAATAGTTTCCAAAAAACTTGGGCCAGAGTAGGCATGTATCTATGTGTGTATTTAATTATTTGCAAATCCTTACTAAAGCCGCTCTGCTTTTATTCTCCCTCAGAAGAGCATGCACCTTTGCGATTCATGAGCTAAATCTTTACCAACAAAGCTGTCACTCAACAATATCAAATCTTTTCCCTTCCTTATTCCTTTTCTAAATAAATTAGGATTCTGATCCAAAATCAACGCAAATTCAATTAGGGAGTTTAACACAGTTCCATTGTATAACCTCTGAAGTGCTTCCTTTGTAGTACACAGGTCTGTTAAGATATTATTTGCCCCAAAAGCATCATTAAAAACAAAGGAGCATCTCAAAAGTCCTCTTGACACAGTATCAGTGCTTAGTTAGCACACAAAATTGCAATCCAGACCACAACAATAATATGCCAATATAAAACAGTCACTAATTAAAGCTGTCTTGTAAGTGTTCAAAAGTGTAAGAAGTTTCTGTATCCAGTTATATGTACAGTGTTCGCAAAATTTACTTTAAACAAAAGCTTGTTTTCAAGATTCACATAAATTATTACAATGGTCAATACTGGCTTCTCAAACAAATAATTCCATGGCTTTTTGTTAGAATTTGTTGGGGTAAAACCTTTAAAAAGACAGTGGAAGACAAACATTTGGTTCCATTTAAAAAGGTCAAAAGGTCACAAGTATGGCTTTGAATAAAGATTATAAATTATCCAAACAAGCTTCAAAGTGAGATACGTGACACCAAACCATCACTTTGTTTACAGGTCATAAACTAAATAGACATGTGTTTTATGTCATTGCGTCTCATTGGAATTCCTTAAACAGACTGCAAAATACAAACAATATTTTTTGTGGATTCACTCCTTAAAAATATCAAGGGTGTAATACTCAGGCTTTCATACTTTTAAAAAGCTAAATCTGCACCCACAGTTTTTTGTAATTTCCTACTCTAGCTGCCCTGTTTTCCTGATGAATGAATGCATAGTTTGTTAGCTCAAAACACCTCAACTTGTTCCCAAGGATCTCCTTCATTGAAACACACTCCACACAGCCACTTAAGAACTCCAGCAAGGAAAAAAAAGAAGCCTGAGGGTTGCACCCTGTAGACGGGGCACTGCTTTTAATATGCGACAGATATTCAAGATTAAGTACTTGACGACACGCTTGACAAAATCCAATTTCCTTTCTCTGTCCCTATCCCTGTGTGATAGATTTATTGGCAGTGTTTCTGCTACATACAGTAAGTGGTGCAGCACAAGAGCCAAGAATAATTCAGGTGCCGCGATGGAATGTAGGAATTTTATAAAATATGATAATCCTGTGCTCATGTGAACAACCAATTTTCCTTCAACACTACTACAATGGTGCAATAATATTATGGAAACACATATTTATTTGTTTTTTTTTAAAATATGAGATTGTGGTAAGCTGAAAAATAAAGTTGTCTGTCCACTACATGCATACGCATGCTGACATGTACAGTAAAAATACAGTTCACTCCCATTTGACAGTTCTACCACAATGTACAGGTACAAACGACTCTATTGTTCACCATAGCTCCTATAGGATAAAAAGTGACACAAACAGCAAATCTGGGCATCATGCAACAACATGAGATCCACTGGGAAAGAAGCTTTGATTGTGAAAGTGTGATTCACAGAGCAGAGAGGAAAACAAATTGCGGTATGGCCTTAAATAAAGCTAGAGATTTTGTGATGTTATGTGAGGACATGCTGATTGATACTGGAAGCTCTGCGGCCTCGGATAGCCTCTGCTTGGTGAGGATGTGCTAAGGTTGCTACACATCGCCCACGCTGACAATAGAACTAGCGCAGGGCGGAGTTCTATTGCTGCGTGGCTTCCCACCTCTCTGAGGAGCACAGCAAATGGCAAGAAAGGCTATATTTGTAAGTCTGAGGAACAATCACCACTCAGCTTCTACAAAGGTCCTAGAGCATGCCGCAGCTATATGCTGTTTGTCACTTCTAACTTTCAGGTTTCTCCAGTAAAAACAGCCAGGAGCATTAACACTGATTATATTTTAGTAAGCAAGTGGCAGAGAGAACGGCCAGCTTGCAAAGAGGGGGCAAGCACAGACTTGTCAAGTTAAAATGGGAATGTCACCAAGTTGTAAACACTTCCTGTCAGGAAGGGAGCACTTCCTTAATCCTGGACCAACCAAGCCATTCTGTATTTTCTACCAAACAACAGCAAATAGGGATTTACTTTCTATTCCCATATCCTTAACCCCAAAACAGCTTAAAAATGAATAGAAAATCCTAACTTTAAGAAACAAATAGAGTGAAATGTTCCCTTATCTAACTAAATGATTGACCTGAGCAACATCACAACAGGACCATTTCTTTTTTTTGTTTAACTAGAAGCTTTTCTCATTCAAAGAATGGACAAAATGAAAGTCTGGAATCCCACTAAGAAGAAATGGAAGTGTTCAACTTCCTGGTGGGCACTTAGATCACAGGGCAGCTCTGTTTGCAGGACGGAAGTCTGGCTGCCTCCTGCAGTGTGACACAAAAACAACAGCCTGCACTCGCATGCAGAAGATAAAAAAAGGCAAATCAGTCTTTATCTCTATGACCTCTACATTGCACTGTATTTGGATGCAAAAATAACTATTTGGTTACAGCTGAAGTTTACATAGATTTTAAATCAGGGGCAGAGTGAGTTTGCAAACACATTGCAAAAAAGCCACTGCTTTATGTAAATTCCCTCTTTGTGTCTCTGATGGCATGCAAACTCATTTGTTTCCTTTTAATCTGTGTGTGACGATCTGCCTGCAGACCAGGGCTCCCTGCTTCTAGACTATGCTACGCACACTGTCATTAAACAAAACAGAGCCATGTGTCTACAACTCCCCAGCCACCAGAGCTGCAGCACTAGTCTGCAGGCTAATTGTGACCTGGTGGAACTATACGACTGATGTTCCAGAGCAAAGCTAGAAAAAAGCAAATCAAGCAACAAACACAACAGACTCCATTGGGACACTTTAAACTAAGAGGAAAGCTCCCAGATGGAGGGAGAAAAGAAAATAAGCAAACAATGGCTAAGGGCCATCGTCAATCCCAAGACCTACAACTTTCATGCACATGGGGTGGGATTTCTTTACAAAAATTAAAAAAAAACTTACTTATGGCTAGACTACAGAGTCATGATGTAAACGAAATAGGAATTGTGGATCAACCAAAATTATATCTTGATCTTAACTAAATAACAATTACATTAAGGATTCTAGCACATCTCCAACTACAAGATGATGTTATACTGTTTCAGAAAAGATGGAGCTTAACATTTGTGCTCCTAAACTCAGTGGCCCTTCCTTCCTTTCAAAATTCTCTCCCAAGATTCTTGTTCTTGTTCTGGTCAGGAATTTTTTTCTTAAGCTCCGTTATTGCTAAGAGCAATGCATAAAAACAGCGAGTTTTAAAAATGCTCGGAATGATAGAAAATATTCAAGGCTGTGCAGAAATAAAAGTGATTATCTTGTACTCTTGAACTGCACAGGATGAGTTTGAAAAGATATTTCAGATGCTTAGAATAGTTCAGGAAATTCATAACATTCTTTACACCTCAGTGGACACATAGGTCAAACTGGAAATGTAAAAAAAACAAACCTCACAATCATGAATGGCATATCACGACAACAACATCACGGTCTAGACTTTACTGTTTTGATTCTGAAAAGCCATACCAATGTACTGACTTAAGTATTTGACACAATTTAACACAATTTATCAGAATAGCGAGTCACAATGTGCCCAAGCACATGAAAAACAGAAGCCCGCAAAATAGAAGACAGCTTAGCATAACTTTCACAATAATCTGTTGATTACTTCAACCTGAGCATAAAACTGTCACAGCAGTGGAAAAACACTTACAAAACACCACACAGCCCTTTCAGTGATGCTATACAATAATCCCCTTAAATGTGTATTTTCTTGGAAAGATTTTAACATTCAAAAGGCATGACTTAAAGATATATTCTTTCAATTGAGAGAACACCATAGGTCTGTGAAAGAGCACAGCAACAATTGCCGACCTGCACTCGTCGTACAGGCAGCCAAGCCTGCTATCAACCTCACCAGCCTCCGTCTGATACAAAAAGCCAGAGAACTGCAAGTAAAAGGTGAATTATAACAAAACATGATGGGCTCTCATGTTTTCATCCATTTTCTGGCTCCCTGAAGAAAAGCACTCTCGCAGGCCTAGGTGATATTGATGTTTGTGCTTGACATTTCTCCTATCACTGGCAGAGATGAGAGCGTGAAAGGCCAGGGGGATGCATTTATAAAACTCCACTGATGTCTGGAGTACCAGGGTGAAAGGCCAAGCGGAAATATTCAGGGTGTGGGGAAATGAAGCTGAGCAGAGATTAACCATGCACTACAGGCAGTGCAATCTGCAGGTCGGTCAGACAGTCTGACCAATATGCATCCAAAGAGATAAGACAGAATGCAAGAAAAAGTACAGGAAGCCAAAAAATTGCTTTGGCAGCAATTGTATGGACTGGTACTGGGTTTAACATTATTTTTATGAAACACAGTCCCTAAACTTTACTCCAACACAAGCAGCTGACATAGTGAAAAAGCAGCACATTACTTGTTGCTGGTGAGTTTTCTATTCACTACTAGAGAAAGGTTGAGTTAAGTTCATCTTTCCACAAATTTTTCCTTCACATTCATGCTGTCGGGTAAGATAGTTAAGATTTTAGTGCAAATCAATCTAGGAAACTATAGATGCATCTGTCTGTCTCTCTTTGTGTTTCTCAACAACTGTTCCTCCAAATCCACTTCAAAATTCCAAGTGCACTGCTGGGGACTTGAGTAAGAGCAGTGTCTCGTTTTTTTGGGTACCCGCAATGATGCCAGTACAGGATAACAAAAACTTAAAATTCTAGGAGGAGATAACAGTGTTTTTCCACCTCCAGCAAAATCAATTGAAATGCAGAGCCAGGTCGTGTAAAAAGGTGCACAGAAGGAAAATAAGCATAGGGGAAATCTATGAATCTAGATGTCTCTGCTGGCTGAACAACAACTGTCTGTGAGTCTGATCCAACTGCAAGTTTCTATAGATAGACATACAAGCTGACTTGAGAGTCAAAGAGACTGTGGGTGCTGAAGTTAGATGGAACAGCGGTTTCCCCCGGTGCACTGACAGATACAGATGATGACGGGCAGTGCTTCACCCGGATGGAGCAGCCTGTCAGCTCTGCATTACTGCTTTTGTTTACACATTTTCGAGTGAAGCCCATCATCACTTTTGGGTGTCCTTGAGAGAAGTTAAGTTAGTGCTGAGTAGAGCAATGAGCTGGGAGATGAGGCCTTTAATTATCTCCAAGGCAGGATGATAATTGATCATCTCTCTCAGCTCATTCTACCATGAAGGGCTCGGCATCATTAAAAACAAAACACATCCCAATACCTTGCAATCTATGAGTAACCTGCAAAAAATTAGGCTCATATAAAAAGTGCAACTCCAAATGAGGGCAAAAAAACCCCACAGACTTGAGATGATTTGAGCTTAAAAGGGACACCTTTGAAAATGTAAGAGCAGATAAAGGCTACCACTGCATAAAACTTCACCTTGCTTTTTTCTTTATGGAGGCTGAAAAACAGAAATGGACAAAGGAAAATTCACTTCATTCTGCTATTGGCACTTTGGGCATTAGGTAAGCAGTGATATAATTAGCATTCATGAGTCAAGTAATTAAAACATCAATGTAACTGAGCAGTGCTGTTAAGACACTTGTGTGCTCTTTCCCAAGTCCCTCAGCAGTCAGCATTTAGTCTGCAACTAGAAAAAAGGCTCTCACTCTGATGGGCATTGACACTATATCAGGAGTGGCCAACCCGCGGCTCCTGAGCCGCATGCGGCTCTTTGCCTGGTTTCGTGCGGCTCTTAGTTCATATCGAAATTTGTGTTTGTGTTTTTTTTAATGTGCGTGTTCACTTCGCTTGAGTTTCAATACGGTATTTTCGTCAAATGCGCATGTGCGTGAGATGAAAATACCGTGAAGTTTCCCAGTAGGGGCAAGATCATTTTAAGTAAACAATTTGTGTCAAGTTCGCTCTCAAAATGGCAGGGAAAAAATGCAAAGCAAAACAAAAATATGAAGATGAACACAGGACATTTTTAACAGAGTGGGAGAGTTTATATTTTTTTGTTGAACGTAATGGCAAGCCATTCTGCCTTATATGTCAGGCGTCATTAGCGCATTTCAAAGCTTCAAATCTTCAGCGCCACTTCAGCTCACTCCATGCTAACATCGACCAGGAATTTCCAAAAGGGACTGAACTTCGCAAGCACGAGTTGGTCACTTTGAAAAGTCAGGCAGAAAAGTAGATACAGTTTTTCAAAGAATTTATAAAGTGCTCAGAGACCGTAACGCTCGCA
>VUQH01068197.1:0-13270 GCA_015106775.1 Etroplus canarensis
CTGTTAACATAGGGCTTCCTTTTGGCACAGTACAGTTTTAACTGGCATTTGTGGATGTAACTACGTATTGTGGTACTTGACAAAGGTTTGCCAAAGTAGTCCTGAGCCCATGTGGTGATATCGCTTATAGATGAATGACGATTCTTGATGCAGTGCCGCCTGAGGGATCGGAGATCACGGTTGTTCAGCTTAGGCTTGCGCCCTTGTCCTTTACGCACTGAAATTCCTCCAGATTCCTTGAATCTTTTAATTATGTTATGCACTGTTGAAGGTGAAATATCCAAATCTCTTCCTATCTTTCTTTGAGGAACATTGTTTTTAAACATTTCAATAATTTTCTCACGTATTTGTTGGCAAACTGGCGATCCTCGGCCCATCTTTGCTCCTAAAGGACTAGACCTTTCTTGGGTGCTGCTTTTGTACCAAATAATAATTACAATCACCTGCTGACATCACCTGTTTCAAATCACATCATTATTTAACCAATTTACCTGATTACTAGCCCTAAATTGCTCCTGTCCCAACCTTTTTTGGAATGTGTTGCAGGTCTGAATGACAGGAAAGGATATATATTTACAAATGAAATGAAGTTGACCAGTCAAAACATGAAATATTTTGTGTTCATATTGTCTGCAATAAAATACAAGTCAAAGTAAATTTAGAAATCATTACTTTCTTTTTTTATTTGCGTTTTCCATACTGTCCCAACTTTTTCTGATTTGGGGTTGTACAAAAAGTTCTGAAGCCCCTTCAGCAAC
This sequence comes from Etroplus canarensis, assembly GCA_015106775.1. Classification (NCBI taxonomy): domain Eukaryota; kingdom Metazoa; phylum Chordata; class Actinopteri; order Cichliformes; family Cichlidae; genus Etroplus; species Etroplus canarensis. The sequence continues at coordinate 759 of VUQH01068197.1, forward strand.
TGAAGAATTTGAAAATAGGTGTGGATTACATAGGTGGACAATTATTTCCATTATTTTAGTACTAAAATGCTCAATTTGTATTTTAATAACAGGATATCAATATTTGCTATGCCTGCACTAATACAATATTGCCACACAAAATATTACAGTACAATACTGTATCAATTTTTCCCCCACCTCACTACTAATGCTTTGCCCAAGTGGCACATAGCAATATATACACCTGCACTCTACACTTACACATTCCTCTTCATTCATAAGTTATTTTAGCCACTTAAGAAGTTCAACTGCTTACTACTTTTTGCCCTTTGCTTTTAATGGGTGTGTGATATACATATGAAAATGTATGATATCTATACACATTTTGGCACAAAAGTATGTATAAGTTATCAGGAATACTGTTATGCTTATCTGAGATCATAAAATACAGTAGCAGGCTGTTAAAGGGAACAGATGCAGTTCTGCAACACATCATATTCAATTGTCATCACTTTAATGATGGCTCCCATTCAACAGTGTCTTAATTTGTTAAATGTGCCTTGCCTTGACTCCTCTCTCCCCATGTCTTCTCATCACCTTCCCTACTTTCATCTCTGGTGGGAACTCCGAAAGGAATTGATTATGTCCATCTGTGTTCTATGCATCTCTGTGCATCTTCCCCTATTTGTCTCTGCACTATATGGACAAAAGTATTGGGTCACACCTCTTAATCTTTAAATTCAGGTGTTTAATTCAGTCCCATTGCCATCAGGTGTATAAAATCAAGCACCTAGTCACGCAGTCTGCCGTTACAAACATTTCTGTAAGTACTGTTCATTCTAAAGAATGCAGTGAATTTGTCATGGTTCAGAACATGATGTAGACCCAGTGTGCAGAACTCCAAGGCCTGACATGGAGAGGTGAACGAAACACAAGTTTTATTAAAGGCTAATAAAAGTTCTATCAAAATTAGTAGATTACAATAAGTCTAAAAACCAAGGCATGAAGCATGGGGAGAAGTCAAAGCATAACATGCCATTAAATGCAAAAACATCTAACAGAAAAGACGACGCAACACTCAACAAAGGAGAGGCAGGGGTGTACATACACATGACACTAATGAAGAGATCCAGGAGGAAGAGGAGCACAGGTGTCGACAATTAGGGGCAGGAAGCAAAACTAAACACAACACATGAGACATAACTAGTTACAAAAGTAAAAAAGGAAATGAAAACACAAATGAGAACATAGCAGGGGACATACAGGGAATTAAAAAACTAAACACAGACAGGGCTAGCACTGAGCCTCAAGCATAAACAGAGAATGACATTAAACAAAAAACTGAATACAAAAACCCCGGGCCCATGATAGTATTTGAGTGTGGTGCTGTAATAGGATGCCACCATTGCAACAAGTCAGTTGGTGAAATTTATTTCCTCCTCGATATTCCAATTCAACTGTAAGTGGTATTATTGCACCATTCAGGAAACACAGCAATTCAGCCACAAAGTGGCAGAACATGTAAAGTTACATAGTGGGGTGGCAGAGTGCTGGGGTGCATAGTTCATAAAATTCACCATGTTCCCAGACTATATAAGTAATTACCTTTAATGTAATTGAAGCCTGCTTTTTTCTTGTTTTCGGGTGCTCCTTTTGAGCCACATATAACATGCATCAAGTAAATGAAACTTTAAAACATAATATTCCTGTCCAAGATACTGTCTATTTTGTCATATTCCCCTATAGCAACTCACACCCACTCCAGCTGTTTAAAAATGATTCACTTGTGGATATCATCACTGGCAAACGTCTTAATTGTTTCACTACAACATCCAAGTTTTAAAGCTTGACGTTCAACTAAGAAATGTTTTGCCACAGTACATGTGTAAAAATAGTATATGCAACTTTCTATTCTATCCAGACTTTAAGGTAATTATTTTTTAGTGCATATGGTGAAGAAAAAGAAACACAGCAGTTTACTGTGGTCCAAAGTAGCAGGAAATGTGATATGTATAGCAAAGTAAGTGGTGTGTTGCAAGAAACTCTCCATCTGCTGTTTGCGGGATCACTGAAACATCACCTAAAGGAAATGTCACCTCTGGTCAGAGATGCCTCTGTTTAAGAGGAGAGAAACGGCAGACGCGAGAAGCAAATCTAATTCTTCCTGGAATATGTGCTGGCCCATCAGTTAAAGAGATTGAATCACTACAGCGATGCACCCTGACTCTTCATGGCTGCTTAGCACTTTTAATGTGTGACATCAAATCCCCACCACCTGTGCTGCATCTGACCCGTCGATCTGACCTCTCTGTAAGGCCAGCTTGTGACAGGAAGGACTTTCTGCTAAATTAGCTGTCACTCAGGTACTAAGGTACTGAGTTACATATCTGTAAATGGTCGGCTGCTATGGCCAAGTGTTTTGTAGTGTTTTACTAATAAGAGACAAAGAGTTTGTGTTTGTTGCTGGAAAATTTAAAGGTGTTTGGCAGCTTTTCCAAGTTACACGAGGTTGCTCGGTAGACTGTAAATGAAAGATGAACTGTAAATGTCAAAAAAAGAAATAGGAAGACCTTCAGAAAGCCTGGAGAACTGCTGCTCAAAACAACTTGAAAAATGACAAGAAAGTGTGGTTCCTTGGAAGCAAAATATAAAGAAAATATAAAGAAATGAGAGGTGGCTGAAGACATTTGTAGTTCCTCCATACACATATGATGGAGTAGTCCATGCACACATGTACACATACATGTACATGCGCATGTCCATACACACATGGACATATGCATGATACTGGAATTTCTAGCAGTTTCAACTGTGATAAGATACCTCAAAAAATATCAATATTCAATATCATTTTTGATATCATGGGAAGAAATCAAGTGAAGGAAATCTAAAATTTTATGCACTTAATGGATAAATAATAAATATTATAAGACAAGTGACAAGAAGAAGATGGCACTGTGAGAGAACAAGAGGAAGCCGGGCAATATTGGCAGCCTGCTGTTTAAGTATAGATGGAATCAGTCCATTAGTCCTATGAGAAAGGTATTGAAAAGTCATTATTTTTAATAACACCAGCTTGCACCCTTTCCATTTATATTCATCAACTTTGAAGATCTTTGAGACACATATCTGCTGTAAATCTCTTGCCTTGTTCGCTTATTGGAAAAACAACTGAAACCAAACGGGAGATATGTAGCTTCTATATTCGAAACTAAGCAGCATATAAGCTACTCAGCTGCAACACATTAAACAGCATGTAAAATGTCACTTGGGTCTCTTAAGACGTTGCTGTGCTCCTTCCTTTTCAGTACCAGTAACAACATGCTGTCTGCCCATGACATGTAAGTTACAGTGCAAGTTTGATTACTTTCTCTCTCATTCCCTCTGGTGTAACACCAGCAGCCTGCTTATCAGCTGCTGTCAGTCAAACACAGAAACAGTTGCTGAAGGAAAGAAATGATTAAACAAGACCTCAGTTGGACTTATAAGGGTTAGGTGGTTATGGGTGTTCATCTAGCACGTCTTTAATCTTGGATAAGTACACAATTATAATATTGTTTTCAATATTATTTCAAAATTCAAGTTTAGTCATTGTATTGATAAAGAAAACATGAGCAGTTCAAGACGGCATACCACTGCAAGGGCTGAACAATCCTCGAATTTCTATAATTTCCCAAGGTAAAATACTTCAATTTCTTTATTTATAGAAACTGAAACAAATGCAACTTTAAATGAAGTAATGATATATTTTCTATGAGCTTCAGTCCAATCTACATTATAAGAAACACACGTCATGAAGTAAATCTGAAGTTCAGAAGAACTTACCTAGAGCAGATGCTGTTTCTGCATATTCATTAAACTCTACTGAATCAACAATGTCTCAGCATTGGTTACAAGTCTCTACTTCTATTAGTTACTGTCCCTGTAGCTTCATATGTGTACATACTTTAATTTTGCACATTTTGAACCCCAGGATCCAGAATAATACCTGGATCAGGCTGAGGAATTTTGAGGATGGCAAGCTGATATTTGAACATTTTTAAAATTCCTTTATGGTGTATATTTTTTGAGATATGATACCAAATTTTTCCCTATCTCGCAATGTTGAAGAATCCCTCAAAAGAAATCCAAAATGTCCAGATCAACTCCAAAAATTAATCACTTCTAAATTGGTCCAAGTCCCACTACTGGTATAGTTTGCTGCAGCTAAACCATCTGCTACATTTTTCCATAATGCTACTAACAAACAAACAAACAAACCAGTCAAAAAACATATCTTCCTTGGTGGAATTAACAACAGTTCTACAAAAGGAATAATAAAACATATTAAAAACACAAAAACAACATAAGTAAAAAGCAAGAATCAGCGCTCACTCTGTTGTAATGGGCAAATAATAAAAACAGGTTTTCACATGGGTTTTAACAGTGTCTATTGTTGGAAAGGTCATAAAGGGGCAGACTATTCCTTAATTCAGAAGGTCCGAGCTCCTCTGTGTTTTAATGTTGACCTTTGGACAATTCGGAGTATCTGCTCAGGAGACCTCACTGATCTAGAGGTAGTGTGTAAGGGTTAAAGATTGGCGAGGTAATGTAATGTAATGACAAGAACGTTAGTGATGTAGTAGCTTATATGGCTCATGATCCCTCACAATTCACAGGTTATCATAAGTATAGAAGTGAGGAATTTTCTTGTCATTGCTTGACCGCATTGCACAAACTAATCAGAATTAAAGTCCACTCAGAAGTAAAGGAGTCATGCAAACTGTCATATCCAGGATGATGGTCCTAGTTCTTGACTAGCCCTAACATTATTATGCCATAAATACTGTAACCCCAAAGAAGGCATTAACTTATAGATGGCAGAGAGACACGTGCACATACAGTACTCATTCAATGAATATTACAATTATAGACCAGTACTCCAGGAGGAGTAGTGATTCTTGTGAAAATGGACAAGTGCCTGTAAAATGACATATATGACCTTGATCTTGAGCACAGTTTGGGTGAAGACCCATTAGGTGATCATTGTGTGCAAGTTTCGCTATAAACCGACCAACACTGTAGGAGAAGTAGGGATTCTCACCTCCCCTCAGACTTACAGTAGCTCATCAGTCATTCAACAGGATGAGCTAAAAATGAATAATAAACTCTTATAATCAGTACTAAGACTGACCAGGGGCCACCAAAAGGAAGCCACAGCAGAGTTTTAGACCGGCTGCAGCTGAGCAAGCAACAGCAGACTGACACTTGAATAGAGACTATTACAGTAGTCAAGCCCAGATGAAAAGAAGGCATGAATAACCTTTTCAAAGTCTCTGAAGCAGAGAAATGCCTTCAGCTTCACAAGTACCCTAACCTGAAAGAAGCTAGCTTTGACAGCAACATTTATTTGTTCATCAAAAGAAAAAATGTTGCCAAAGATCACACCTAGGTTTTGTGTAAAGGGTTAAGGTTGCCACCAGTGTGGAAGTCATGGGTTCCTAGGACTTATTTTCTGTTTTTTTTTTTTAAATTAGAACAATTTAGTGCCATCTATGTTTTGTGCTTTTCCAGGAATATTATAAATATACTGTAATGCAGTTGTGAAGGGAACACACACACACACGTATGTATATATGCTTTTTGGGTGGAATCTTTGTGTGCTGTCAAATTAAATAAAAGCCTGAGGTGAACAGAGGCAGACAGATCTAGCCTACGGGTCCTGCATGTTTGTTTTAAGCAATCTTTAGTGGGACTATATTAAGAAAGCATATTTTTTCATACTATGATATTTAATGTAAAGCGAGATAATGAGACTTTTTGGATATTGTAAATATTTTAGCACCAAAACGATGTGAGGAGTACACTAAAAAGACTAAGAGTTACTAGCTAAGTATAGGGATCCTATCATGTGCTTTCCCCAGCAAATGCATCAGTAAAGGACAAAATATAACTACATTTTAGTCAAATGTCATATAACAATGACACTGTGTGTGTGTGTGTGTGTGTGTGTGTGTGTGTGTGTGTGTGTGTGTGTGTGTGTGTGTGCGTGTGTGTGAAAAATGAAATTAAGTAATACCTTCAGTCCTCCACACTCTGCTGCTGACCCTTGGTCCACTCCAGTGATGTAAATACCCAAAGCATATTCTGCTCCCCCTCGGATCATCAGACCCAGAGACCGTCCATCATCTAAAACCAAGTTGACCTATTTAAGACAGACAGAGAAACGGATAACGCAGAATGAATAAGAGGATACATATCTGGAACGATGCAAACAGTTTTTAAATATCAGCATTTTAAATGACATTCTGCAGCCTCATTTGTTTTGCTTGACAGGCTGCCAGATTTGCTCACGCTGTTGGGCTGCTCTCATTGAAATGAAGTCATGAGACACAATGCATGGAGGAAATGACATCCCTGCTCTGAGATGGGATTTGGAAGAAGAAAATGAATGATTTCAGGAGCAACTTAGATATGTTGAGTCAGTGTCAGTAATGGGGCAGCCAAACCTGTTTTGATTAGAGGAATGACTCTCTGAATTGGTTGATCAGTTGGTTCACAGGGCTCACTCATGTCATTTCCTCTGATAAGCAGCATGGACAATATCAGACGCAGTTTGAATTCAAATAAACCACCATTGGTGTTATTGGGGAACCACAAGATATCTCTGCTACACCACCCATCCAATTAAAGAACTTCTGCAGGGAGCTACTGATACCTAAAGGATGTGCTGTGCATGACTAATCATGTCCTACCTGTTAACTTGTTTCAAAGTTAACTTCTTTATACATTTGACATGTGGGAAGATTATTTCAAAAGATTTTCCTCTACAACCACAGCTAGGTTTTAGTTGCAATGTATGTTCATTCTGTGCTTTGTTAGGTTTAAGCACTAAACATCCCTTGATAGGCTTAGACACAGATTTCTGTTAAAATGTGGCTCTTAACAATATTAATCATAAAGTATTCTAATTCATTAAACACACATTCCTAGCACCCTGTTGCATTCAGAACTGCCTTAATTCTTCATGACATTGATTCGACAAGGTGCTGACAATATTCCTCAGAGATTTCACTCCATATTAACATTAACATCATGCTGCAGATTTGTCAGCTGCACACCCATGATGTTGATTCTCCCATTCCACCACATGCCAAAGATGCTCCACTGGATTGAAATCTGGTGACTATGAAGGCCATTTGAGTACAATGAACTTCCTGTGATGTTCAAGAAACCAGTCTGATGTAATGCGAGCTTAGTGTCATGGCACATTTCCCTGCTGGCAACAGCCATCAGAAGATGGGTACATTGCGGACATAAAGATATGGACATGGTCAGCAACAATACCTTAGGTAGGGTGTGGTGTTTAAATGATGCTCAGTTGGTTCTAAGGAGCCCAAAATGTGCCAAGAAAATCGGCTACACCAATACCAACAGCCTGAACTCCTGATACAAGACAGTACGGGTCAATGCTTTCACATTGTTTAAATTCTGACTCTACCATCTAAATGCTGCTGCAAGAATTGTGACTTGTCAATCTTCTATTGTCCAGTTGTGGCGAGTTGATATGAATTGCTGCCTCACTTTTCCTGATCTTTGCTGACAGAAGTGGAACCCAGGGAAGTCTTCTGCTGCTGTAGCCCATCTGCTTTAAGGTTTGACATCTTATGTGCTCGGAGATGCTCTTCTGTATGCCATGGTTGTAATTTTAACTAGTGGTTATTTAAGTTGGCTTCCTTTCACCCCAAAATAGTCTGGCTCTTCTCATCTGACCTCTGGCACCAAAAAGGCATTTTCTCCCTGAGAACTGTTGCTCACTGGATATTTTCTCTTTTTTTTTGGACCATTCTCTGTAAACCCTTTGTGAGAGGACCAACCCAACTTAGACCAATCCATCTGGCACCAACAACCAAGTCATGTTCAAAATCACTTAAATCACCATTCTTTCCCATTCTGATGCTCCATTTAAAATACAGGAGGTCATCTAGGACATGTTTACATGACTAAATCCATAAAGTCGCTACCGTGTGATTGGTATTTGTTTTAATTATCAATTGAATGGGTATACCTAATGAAGTGGCCATGAGTGTACATTTGTCATATTTGTTCTACAAAGTTGGAATAGCAATATTCAAGTTGAGCCCCACACATAAAAGACTGATTCCCAGTCTCTTCTTCAGAGTGAAGAATGCAGCTTAATAATCTGAGCCTGGTATCAGAATTACACACGTTATCACAGATATCCAAAGCTGTCGCATCAGAACTGGGGAAAGTTGGGTAGGTGCATCCTCAGTTTAACTGGTTTTTAAACAGGGTGCAGCAATATTTGCCCAAAAGGGTATATTCCAATATGGTCCTGTTTTACAGAAGACACACAGCTTCAGGCTGAAGTTAAATTGGCTACGCATGAGATGATGGACCCTTTAATAATATGACATAATATATCTTGTGCTAGACACCTCAAAAATAACTCAGTAATCAATAAGCTGTAATTTGCTGATAGTCTATCAATTAGATTAAGGAGTGAGGAGCTTACAAGAAAGTGCTGAGATTAATGACAGTGTCCATTACCATCACTGTCCTTCTTTCCAAATCAGAAGTTACTTTACAAAGTGAAACACGATGCATTTCACAGTAGACCTGGCAATCTCTCTAAGAATCACTCTAACAGTGAATTGGAACAGTACTTTACATGCTGAGTGGAAATTACTAGGAATAAATAGCTGTTCTTAGACTGTCCTTTACTTTTCAGCATGAAGATATCTTTCTCCAGAGCTGGACCCAAATGCAGCAGTTAATAAAATCAGCATCTATGCAAGTGCACTCCAGTGATGCTCTGTTATAACGAAGTATAAATGTAAGGATTTATGTTTCTTATTTTAAAACTGCACAACTCAGAAGAGAACTAACATACTTTTTCCTCATTTTCTGTCATGTATACCATCACAGTGGTGCATGCTCACATTATACATGGCTTTAGATAACGAGGTGTATGTACAAGTAATCCCCGGGAGCCAAAAGCTGGGTTTCAGCCGAGTTTTTTTTTCTTCTACTCTTGAACCAGTACAGTGTCAATGAAAGAAGGATGTGCTTATTAAAGTATTCTCAGTTACATGGCTCTGCCTGTGAAGTCCCACCTTCCTGCTGTTCAAATCTTCTGAAGTGAGGGGTTGGAGTACCAGATAAATAAGGATTGTTTTGAACTGTGAACCAGGATAAGGTACTCCAGCAGAGTCCTAGAATAAACACATGGAGCTGGAAATTAGCATAATAGGTCCTCTTTAATATGAGCATGGCTCTTTTACCCCAGGTTACATACAGTACTGCAGCTAGAGATATTTACCACACAGCTGCTGATCAGCGGAAGAGTTTGAAGGATGTAGGTGGTCCTATTTGCAGTCTGTGCTGGTGTAACGACGGCTTCATTTGACTGTTCAACTGCTTTATTGAAACCCACTAGCAGGAATTCTAGGAGGCATGATCTTCTGTCTTTGTTTAATGCCTCTGGGCCATCTCATCAAAGGGTTCCCTCAATGCCTCAGCTATTTGCATTGGCCCTTGAGCCTCTAGCTCACTTAATTAAGTAATCCTCTAATGTCAGAGTCATCTCTTTTTTATGACACAAAACATTACATGCTGATGATTTTCAAATGTGTTCCCCCAAAACAACAATAAAAAGATACTATTCAAAAAGAAAATCTTCTCTTCTAAGACCATTGTTTACTTCCTATTACTTTATGTTGGAGCATTTAACAATGCTTTTAGATAACATTAACAGTTGGTCAAGCTTATTCAACCTGAACGTCAAATGGGAGACTAAATTACCCAAGCTAAATGAAAACATTGTGCTTCCTCTATCTTCACTGCTAATGTCCACTTGGATGAACTTGGTATTTTCAGAATATATGCATTAAAAAGCAAAGATGAGCATAAACTTTCACTTTGTCTGTAAGGGGCGGTTCAATATTTCTTGGCTGTGCCAAACTTTAGATTGTACTTTTCTCCAACACAAATAGGGCCCTCATTACTTGGTTTGATCCCAACGCAGCTGTCTCTTGCCAGATTTGAAAGAAGGAATCAGTTGCACCCTGGCAGCTACATGATGGCACATACTGTATGCAAATATGTCTATTAAACAATGTCAGTTTCATCCCTCCAATATACCTCTTGGCATGGATTTGACATTTGGCAAGGAAGCCTTACTTTTATTCAGCGCATATTGTACTGCAGTCCTCCTTTTTAATAACAATTGCTTGCCTATTGGAGATAAGCCAGCCACCTTTAGTCACCTTTAGGAATTTGGAGGCATTCATGTATTCTGTGACATTTATGCAGGACATGCAGCATAGTTTTAATTACTGGACTGATCATGCTTTTATTGGCATCAAATAGCAACTCTTACGGCTCATAGCGTTTCCTGGCATCACTTTAAAATGCCTTTTCTGCCTAAAATGAGTCCCACTGGTCTAGTGTTTCGCTGTTTTGTAAGCAACGGACACTGGTGTGGCCCTCAAGCAGCCTTTGTTTGGGACAGACAAGTGCAATTAAATCATGTGAGGGTTTCATGAAATGTATAGTGCTTGTTATAAATGAGTGAAATTTTGTGTGTATAAAAAGTTAAACTGAATCACTTCCTCTTTAAAGACCATGCCAACCATTCATCTGTTAAGTTCAATGTACAGTTAGGGCTACAAGTTTTTGGACACGGACAAAAATTCTGTATTTTTACCTTTGCATGCTAACGCAGTGGGATTTCAAATCAAACAATCAAGATACTGTATGATTGAAGTGCAGAATTTCAGCTTTAGTTCAAGGGTTTTAGCAAAAGAACTTTAATAACAGTTTAGGAAGAAAAGCCATTATTTATACATGCAGTATTTCAACATTTTCAGAAGCTCAAAAGTAATGTGACAAAGTAACATAATGTCATAGTCTTGAGTTTTGTATGCTTTTGAGTTTCTTAGCTTCTTTTACAGTTTTACATTCTGTCATTGCTTCCCTTGTTTATTATTATTCTCTAGTTGAACCTTGGCCACATTTAATTCTGTATTTGCTTCCTTTGTTTATTTCTATATTCTAGTTGAGCCCTGCCTTGTTTTACTCCCATTATTGCATTCCTGTTTGTAGTTCTACACTTTGAGCCTTCCTTTGTTCGGGGTTATGTTTTCTAGAGTGGCCTTGTGTATAATATTTAGTTCTCCAGATGTTTTCCTGCTCTGTTCCTGTCTTTTGTCAAGTTAGTCTTGCGTTATGTTCTTAGGTAAGTTATCTATGTCTCCTCTGTGTTTTCCTCTTGTGCTCTTGTTTATATGTCAAGTTCAGTCTCACGTCATCATTCCCTGTCAATATGTTCACTTCCTGTTTTACTTTGGTATCGGTCATATCCTGTACAGTACATTGTGCTTAGTTTTGCTTCCTGCCCCTGATTGTTGTCACCTGTGCTCCTCTCCCTCCTGCTGCTTGTTAGTTGTTCGTCTGTGTCTATTTATTCCCCTGCCTCCCTCTACTCTGCGTCATTGATGTTCGTCAGGATCTTTGGATGCCAGTGTGTGCTTGTGTTTTCCTTGCCATTGTGAACTTTACTGTATGGACTTGGTCATTTCTTATAGACCATCAGCAATAAATGCTCACTTTTTGAATTAACTTGCCTCCTGGAGTCCCACATTTGGATCCAACTCTTCACACACACTGCAGAAATGACACATAATTTTCAATTAAGGATTGCTTTTAATTCTTTGATGAAAATCTTTTGCAGTCAATAACTGCCAGAAGTCTAGAAACCATGGGCATCACCAAATCTTGTGGCTCCTCTCTTGAGATGCTCTGCCAGGCCTTTACTGTAGCTGCCTTCAGTTGCTGTTTGTTAGTGACTCTCCCTGCTTTCAGCAACTGAAAAGCATGCTCTGTTGGGTTAAGATAAGGCCAATAAAGAATATCCTACTTCTGTCTTACTTTGCTGCATTGCTTTTGCAGTATTTTCTGGGTCTTTTTCCATTTACACTGTAAAGCCAGTTTTGTAGTATTTGGCTGAATCTGAGCAGAGAGTATGGCTGTACCTGTACACGTCAGAATTCATCCATTCCTGCTAATTCTATCAGCAGTCACATCATCGATAAACACTGGAGACCCCGTTCCATTGGCATCCATATGTGCCCATGCCATAACATTGCCTCCACCATGTTGGACAGATGATACAGTGTGTTTCAGATCATGAGCTGTTCATTTCCTTCTCCATACTTTTCCCATCCTTCCGATAAAAGTTCATCTTGGTTTCATCTGTCCAAAAAAAAAAATTCCATAACTGAGCCGGCTCTGTTAAATGTTTTCTGGTAAATTCTATTCTATCCTTCGAGTTTTTGAGTGTACCAGTGATTAGCACCTTGTGTTTACCTTTTGACTGTAGACTTTGACAATGATATGCCTACCTCCTCGAGAGTATTCTTGGATTTTCCCCCTTTCCTCAGCTTCAGAATGGCATGCTTTTCTCCCATAGACAGCTCTTTAGTCTTCATGTTGGTCTACCCTTCTTAACTACAAATGCAGTCTTCACATGT
>VUQH01068197.1:18644-36140 GCA_015106775.1 Etroplus canarensis
TTCTCCCTGTGCTTGTGTGGGTTCTCTCTGGGTCCTCCAGCTTCCTCCCACAGTCCAAAGACATGCAAAGGGGGGTAGGTTAATTGGCACTTCTAAATTGACCCTAGGTGTGAATATATGCATGAATGGTTGTTTGGCTCTGCGACAGACTGGCGACCTGTCCAGGGTGTACCCTGCCTGATGACAGCTGGGATGGGCTCCAGCACCCCCTGTGACCCTGAACTGGATAAGCGGAATGAATGAATGAATAAATGATTGAAGGTAGCACACTATATGATATTTGTGAAATATAAAAAATTACACCTACAGGCCTTTTATGACATCCCATTCTAAATCCACAGCATTAACGTGAAGTTGCCCCCCCACCGCCCCATTGCACCTGTAACAGCTTCTATCTGGGAAGGCTTTCTACAAGATTTTGGATTTGTGTGTGGGATTTTTTGCCCATTCATCCAGAGGATCAATCCAAGACTCACCTATCTACCAGACTACCAGATTGAGAAGTGTGATTTGTCACTCCATGGAACACATTTCCACTACTCAAGATTCCAGTGGTGGCATGCTTTACCCCACTCCACCAGACAATGTAAGGGTTGCATGCAACCGCCATGGAAATCCATGTCGTGAAGCTCCTGGCACATAGATTCTGCGCTGATGTTAATGTTAATGTTTTGTTTTTTTTCTTTTATTAAATACCTGTCCTGTCCAGCAATTTGGCATGCAACATAGTAATCTTCATGCCTTCCTTGCATTGCCAAGTGGAGCTCAACGAGCTCCTTGTGTTGTATGATTTGCGACACACTTGTTAAACAATGTGAAGTTACTGGAACTGACAGGTGGAGGAGACATAAAAGAAAGAAGTGAGGAAAAGAAAAGAGAAAAAAAGGAAATATAAAGAGGACCAAGTTTAAACAAAGGCAACCAAACAAACGTTCAAGAAGAGATACAAAAGAGACAGTTGCAATAAATGTGTACACTGACAACCAATGGTCTATGTTAGTGCAAGTGTATATGTGTCTGCCATGATCTGTAACTTTACATGGTCTGATCCTTCATAGCTGAGTTGCAGTGGTTTTTAAATGTTTGGACTTTGCAGTAATACCACTTTCAGCTGATTGTGGATAACTAGGGAAGAAATTTCACCAACTGACTTGTTGCAATGGTAGCATCCTACCCCACTAAAATTCAGTAAGTTCTTTAGATCAACCTAGACTTTCAGAAATGTTTGTATGCATGGCTAGGTGCTGGATTTTACACACCTATGGCATTAGACTGAATGAAACACCTGAATTCAATGATTCAGAGGTGTGGCTCAATACTTTTGTCCAGATAGAGTAACTGGCCAAGGATGCAGGTCATGTCAATTTTAATTATCTACAAGTTCTCCATTTCAAGACATTATCAGCTGACAGGGTTTGAACCTTAAACAAGTTGTTAAACCCACAAGCTAACTATGAAAATGATGCTGTAGTAATAAAATCAGCTTCTCATGAAATTGCTGCTAAGTATAAAGCACTTTTGTAAATGTGAATATGAGAATTTCTCTTAAAAAGTGCATTATAAATTAAGATTATGAGCTACATAAAACGATCAAAGTGAATTTAAGGTTTACCATAATTCAGCTTGCATTAGTTATATGCTGAGCGTTGCTGTATTGCCAGCCGTTAGGATTGTAATTAATTAATTTTACTTCAGTCACAGAGGCTGAAAGCAGTTATCATGACTCTAGTGGGAAGAGAAAATATGAGCGGACAGGATAGGTCCTGCACTTTCATTTTGCATATATATATATATATATATATATATATATAGATAGATAGATAGATAGATAGATCTATCTATATATATACAGACACACACACTACCGCTCAAAGGTTTATGGGACCACTTGAAAATTATCATGTTTTCCATGGAAACACACATTAAAACGAGTCTGAATAGAATGCTTACCTTGTCAATACTGATTTTAATGGAAATAATTAATGTGTTATTCAAACTTTGCCTTCTTCCAAAGAAAAGCCTTTTCTGGTCAAACACACATTGACCTGAATCTGTTTTTCACTGAGGTCAAGGAAAAGTGATAAGGACTTCAGAGGTCATTTTGGACTACTCGAGCAACACCCTCATCAGACCTGACTCAAGGAAAGCATTATCTGAAGAGAAAACATCAAGTCATGCCTCACATGTACATAGTATGAGGAGTTAAGTAACAATAGTTAAACGGCGTGGACATTAGAGTCCAAAGAAAACAGTTCTGCATAGGGACTTGTTGATTGTCATCATTAGAATTAAAATCTTTTGCTAATGTGAATATTCCTATCTCAGTCTTAAGGTCGGTTCACAGCATGAATCTGTGCCTTCAGGAGAAGTTATAAAGGATTTTTTGAGATCTGCAAGAGTGTTTATGATTTATGGATCAAATGCTTTTAGATTTTGTTTCTTACTTCAGCTCAGCATAATTTAGCTTCTATTTTGCATTCTCCATTAATATTTTATTTTTTTCAGTACTTTTTATAGACTTGTAAGAACTTATACCAGTAAACATGGCACATTTTTTTAGATGTGCAAGAAGGCCTATATTAAATTTGGTGGTCCAGGGCCCATACCTATGTCTGCACTACATCTGGATATCTGACCCTCACCATCCTTTTGGTTTAAAACATGCATTTAAATATCAGAACATCGAGCTGGAAATTGTTTGGACATCTGTGTGCAAGACACATGCAGATGACCGAGAGGTGATCATTTCATTGTTAATTGAAAATTTCAACAAGAAAAAGAATAAGAAATATCTTATTTAGCCCACATTTTAGAAATTCTTTTGTTAAAGCAGTTGAATAATAAAAGTTACTGTCTGTGGTATGAACGATTTCCAGTAACTCTCCTTGTGGCTGCAGTGCTGATTCAGTCAGTTCAGAGTTTCTCATTGTAAGTTATATATACTAGATGTTATATGGCCAGCAGGATCAGGACACTGCTTCTAATCACTAAATGCAGGTGTTTTATTCAGTCCCACTGCCACAGGTGTATAAAATCAACCACCCAGCCATGCACTGCCTCTATTTTAAAAAAATACAAACATGTGCATTATGAAACCTGCTTTGTTGTTCCACTAGTTTAGTTTTTTGCATGCAATGTCTCTACCTTCTTCTCGTCTCCTTCCTGCAGTAGCTGCATGTTGCTTCGGCGCTGGCTGTCACTTCTTCTCAGGGTGGCGCTGCGATGCTCTGGCAGGTCAGGAGGTGGGGACACACTCCGACCCTGAGGGTCAACCCAAGTATACACGTGGTTGGTGACATAGCCGCCTGGGATTCGGCCGACTGAACGCACAGAGAGGCAAAGCTTTTTACTTCCCTTCAGCACCTGAGGAGGAGAAAAGAGAGCAGAGGAGAGTGATTTCAGGCCTTATGATATGAACAACTCAAAAATTTCTATTTCTCAAAATATGCTCCAGCTGAAAGAACAAAATTTACTCACAAATCCACACTTCATTCAATTTAATTTGATTTGATGAGGCCAAAGCATACTCCCACACACAAACATGCACGGACATAAAATCAGTTTGAGGTTTGAAGGAAATACTGAAGTGAGACACAAGACCAAAAAAAGAAGCTGAAAGGGATATTTAGCAGAGAATTAAAGATTACACAGAGAAACGACCAATACTTGCCGTGTTTCTCTAATACTCAAAACCCCAAAAGAGCAAGCAGCACCCCAACTCATACATACACACATACAATAATAGTTCTAACACATTTCTACTGAAAATTGCTGTTGGCTGTGCCTCATTGACTTCTGATAGCTTGCCATATGAGCAATCCGTCTGTAGATCTATGTATTCCCACGTGCCTCATGGTCTGGAGGAATCAAGCCAAACAGGGTTGAATCTCTTAATGATCAAAAAATCCTTCTGTACCGCCAACGCAAACAGGACTCTCTACTTTCATGTCATACTCACAATGCACACACTGCTGACTTTAAAATAGATACTGCAACAGTCTCAAGGTTTGTGAAATACTGGCTCAATAGTGAGCTAGAGATTGTCACAATAAAGACCACATAATGATGGAGCAAAAGCTTTCCCAAAGTTGTTCTTTGTCAGGAATCCAATTCAATTCATTAAACAGTGTCCCTCCATTCTCTTCTTTAGCGAGCTACAAATTAAGCAACCCCTTCCATCAATCTTTTTTCATTTGTCTTCTCACTATAGTTCTTGCAAGGAACCACTAAATGGTTCTGTTGAAACGGCCATTAACATATGCTCGGAGCAACATCTAAAATCATTACTTGTCAGAGTGCTGTGGATTGCAGCAGAGGCCCATCTCTTTGTGCACAACAACCCAACTGAATCAATTTCACAATTTTGATTTGTGCTGAGAGATAATAACTTCAATTCTGAGGCAACGAAATCCTGTCAGCACAGAAGATGCCTGATTGTGCTGCCAGGGCTCTCAGGACTCTTTCACTTCCTGCTCTCTTTATGGGCAGCATCAATGCAGAACTGTAGATAAAACCACATAACAGAAATGTTAAGCAACATATAAATAGCTGTATTGCTCATTTCCTTAAAGCTAAAGGCAAAGAAAAAAGAAATTAAATGCCTAGAACTTGGCTGGTATCCCTCCGCCTTAATCTGACCCTGTGTGACCTTGGTCTTTTTCCCCACAAGCTTGTAAATGTTATCAGATGTTTTGTCCATCATAGATATTAACCACACAAAGTTTGGTAAAGACCCAGCAAACAAGTCAGCTCCTGTAGCGGTAACAACATTTGTAAATGACAGATGGACAAACCCAAAAACACAATTCCTCTGTGGGGGAGTCATAACAAAACCACAAAAGCAAGAAGCAGAAAGGGAAATGTGAATGTCTTCTTGATTAACTGTGTCAACTGTGTAATGAAATGGTAATGAAAAAAATCCTCCTTTATTTGAACATTGTGTATCGGCAGCAGCACATGAAATGTGTCACATCCCTCTGAGTCACCAGACATCGTAAGGGGCCCTGTGAATCAAAACATAATCACAATGGAACAGTTTGCAGGTGATTTTACAAAGAAAAAAAGAATTTAAAAAATCTTCTCCCAGAGAAGAGCTAACAAAGTTTCATTCATTCATTGTTAAGTTGGCATTAGCTTTCCCAGTGGTGAGTTTGACTAAAGTCCATCAACACTTTGACAGCACAAATCAGTAAAGTAGATTCATTTATTTGGATATTACCTGCAGGAACGGCCTTATGTGAAATATGTAGGACACACTGTACATTATCATAGAACTAGGACAGAGCTATAATTATGTTGAGATTAGTTGTTTTAGAGGAGGATGGAAATTTGAATGGGATGATGATTATATCACTGCAGAACCTTTAAAAATTAATTCAGAACGCTTTGAATGTGCTGCACCATCCATAATCTAGAGCAGTTAATTACAGTTGCAAAAAATCAGACCACATAAAATGTCTGATTTTCATTAAAGTCACAATTATAAACAACTCCTTTTGACTAATTTTTTAACAAGTAAGCAGTTGTACTTTTCATGTACTTTCCATGTATGCAAACCTCTGTGCTAATCTCCAAAGCCAACTTGGAGTCCGGTGTTTCATTTAAGGAAATGTGCTTCGGGGTGTTGGTTCTACAGATGCATATAAAGTCTGGTCACTGACAATTAGCTGGTGTGAACAGCTTGCAGAGCATTTCTTAAGACCTGTGTGTTCATAAGCCCACAGTAAGACTAACTGAAATTCAGTACTGCTGCTCCTCTTGTTAGGATTAGATCTCTCATAATATAGCATAAAGTGTAATCCTAAAAGAGGACAAAATAAGTGCAAGAGTACCAGCAAAATATAGATAATAGTTAGCTAGATATGTTCATTACTTAAAAATGTAAGACAAAAAGACACTACATACCAACACTGAATAGAATGCACCAAAAAAATGACCCAAAGCACAAAAGTATATCAACAATGAACTGCCTAGAACTCAGCCAGTATGCCCTCACCTTAAATCTTACCCTATGTGATCTGAACCTTTGACCCCACAATCTTGTAAATGTTATCAGATGTTCTACCCATCATTGGTATACACCACACAAAGTTTGGAAAAGATCCAGTGAACACGTCAGCTTCTGTAGCAGTTACAAGATTTGTAATGGAAAGTGAGATGGACCTCAAAAATGTTATCAGTACTTCTACTCATCATGGTGATAAACCACACAAGCATCGGCAAGTGTCCATCTTGCTCTAGTTTTTTTTTTTATTATTGTTATTCTCATCTTTGGTTTTTGGTCTGAGTTTGGTTCTTTCAGTTTTCCTGTTTTTATTTAATAGTTATTTGTCCAAACACGGGGAGAACATGCAAACTGGGTGCTCCGGCTTCCTCCCACATTCCAAAGGCATGCTGGAAATCCTTAGTTTTGTGTTTTGCATGGATTTTATCAGTCATTAAAATGGCTTAATTTCTGTTTTTATCCTGCCTGTCTCATGAGTTCCTGTATTTGGGTCTGCCATTCCTCAACACTCCACACAGCCAACCATGACATAATAGGAGAAATTTAATGATTCGGACAGGTCAAGTCAGAGTCCTAAACCTTAACCCAATCAAGATGACATCTTGCAACCTGAATAGACCAATCAAAAAAACATCTAAGGGACAATGATGTAGGAGACTCATGAGCAGCTACAACACATCTGTAGAATGTCCTTTAGTAGCAAGAATCTAAATCCATTCATCCATCATAGGGCAAGAGGGAGAGAAAACCCTGGACAGGTCTATCATAGGGTTAACACATTGAGACAGACAGCCTTTCATGCTCACATTCACACCTTTAGCCAATTTAGAATATCCAATGAACCCAACAGCAACATTTTTGGACTGTGGGAGAATTCTACAAAGAAATGAGTAGCACTGTGAGGTGACAGTGCTGAAAGTGTTCACTTTTCTGTCAAACCTGCATTATAACTGATTACTCTCTGCAAGTGGTTATCTTATTTATTTAAGACAAGTGCAACTGCTTGTTATTAGCTTAGTCAGATTGTGTTTGTCTATACCTGTGACTAAGGTAAAGATCTTACATATTTTAATCATTGAGAAATCCTAATTCCAAATGGTTTTACAAACTTTTTCTTGCAACTGCAACTCCGTTTTCTGGGGTTTCCTTTTATGCACTGATTGCTTGGTCCAGGTACAGATGTGTTTTTCTGTTAGGCTATTTGCCAACCAGCACACACAGAGTATCTCTTTGATTTATAGTTCCAAACAGGCCCTGTCATTGCCTGTGCTGGTCTGAGAAACTTGACTGCATTTAGAGGAAATGGAGGGAGAAGGCAAAATGAACAGTGTTTAGATGCTATGAGAAACAGGAGAGCAGGGAGTTAGGGCAACATGACACGCAAGGAGAAAAGGAAAGATGGAGGGTAATGGAAGCAGCGGTGGGAGGGCAGCAGGTTTAACAGGCTGTCTCGTCCTGTGAATAAGAAGCAGTAGTAATCAACAAAGCAGCTGTGGTACACTGGTCTTAATGCCTCAAGCCGGGATGAAAGTGCTGATAGTGACACTGGGCTGATGAAGCTCACGGCTGCAGAACAAAAACTGTTAGGGAAATAATGGAATATATAGGAGAGGGTAATCGGAAATGGCAATGGCAGGTGAGCCGCTTTCAGACAATGCCACACTCTCATGAGAGTCCAAGCAATCCATTTCATATGCAAAAGCTTACTGCACAAAGCCGGGCTGCAAAGACCAACCAATTCCATCTCTTAGAAATGCATGGCCATATACGGCAGGAAGTTTGCGTCATGAAAATGACTGTCTAAGAAATTACTTGTGAGGCCTGGAGAATTAAATCATAAAGCCTGCTTATATATAGTAGTTATTAAATTGTCCCTATGGCACTGTAAATAATTTTCAACTGTGGTAGCTAAAGCTCCAAAAATATAATACATAGAAATTATCTCATTATATTATATGTATGCCTGTCATATGCCATAAGTGCACACCTGTTTGAATACCGATTCTACCAAAGGTCTATAAAAGTAATAAAAAGCCTTTAAATAAACTAAAATAAGATGCCATTTTACAGATTTAGATATGTAAATTGGATCTATATCAAGTAATTTTGCCCATCTGTGGTTCACCCCCAGCTAAGCAATATAGAAACACAATGTTAAACCATACAATAAACTCGAGGCAAGAGAATACTGGACAAACAGAGTAAACTTTTTGCTCATGAAGACTTGCTGTCAGATCTTTTCATGGATGTATTATAGTTTCTATTAAGTAATGCTACAACATTTGGATGGGATTAAATCAAAAGCAACATTAACTATATTTTTATGGTATTTTGTGTAGTGGCCTCAACATTATTGAAGCACCGTGGGATCATCTTGACAGAGACTGGAACAAATGGCAGACAATATCCACAGAAGAGCTTTGGACTTCAAGGAGCCTGGAGAACTACTCCTTAAGACTACTCAAGGAAATCACACGAACGCTTGCCTAGAAGAGATTAGGCTGTGCTGAAGAATAAAGGTGGTCATACTCATTATTGATTTTCAAGTTCATTAGAATTGTACAAACTCTATTTTTGCCTTATGCACTGTATTTCCATTTATGTTTGCACATATTTCAATAAACTGTTGCATCTATTTACAATTTCCCTAGCAAAATATAAAGAAAGGAGGGTTGGTTCGAGGCCTACACGGTAGTGCAAATACAATATATCTGCAATATACTGTGGAAACCTATTCAAGGTGTACGTTTCCTCTCACCCAAAGCTGCCAAGAGGATTGACGGATGGACAGATAGGTGGATGGATGGATGGATGGATGGAAACTTAAAAAATTCCAAATGTTTCTTAAAAGCCAAAAAATCGAGCAATAAATATATAGATGGACAAATTTAGACCTCAAATTGCAGAACTGCTTTTCCTAATGTCCTTTTCAAAAACCCCAAAACTATGCTTTAATGTGGGTTCAGATCATATATTGCATATAAAAGATAAATATAGCCAGCATGATATCACCATATAGCCCATTTTGAGGCCTTCACTTAAACATTTTGGCTGTTGCCTTTTTTTTTAAGTGGGCGTCAAAAGCGAGGATTATGTCTGACTAAGAAAGTAAGCACACTGCACGGTTGTACAGTAACAACTTGCCAATGAAAGGTAGCTATGTTATGTGCCTTAAAGCATAACCTGGGTTACTGTGTATTTGACTCTAAATGGGGCCATTACTTACAAAATGCACACCATATTTTATTCAGTTAGACTTCACACTAGCATACAAGGCCATAAGCTCAGAAGCTGGAAAAGTGTTTACTAATGCAATAGATAAAGTGGAAAGATGGGTTATTTTTTCATAAACTTCTGTAAAAATCCCTGCTGCCCATTAAAAAGAATGCAGGTTTAAGACACTTCTACACATTTCAGACCCAAAAGCTGTTTTGTATTCAGTGGTTCAGATGAGGTAACGCTTATGAAATAAAAAAATAAAAATAAAGCTTATGAAATTAATTGTGCTGGCTGATGATTTGGCTTCGGAGATTAAGCAACTCACGGTTAATTCTTCCTGCTAATTTCAAATGCTTGAAAAATTATCATAATTGTGTGACCCCATGCAAAGTCACACAAACAAGAAATACCAAGCCGCAAATGCACAGATCAGAGGTATGAAAGCAATGCTGGTAATACAAGTACAATATCCCAAAACACATTTTTTATTTACTACTGTCACAAAACATCTGGCAGCAAGAGATCCATTTTTTTAAACAAAAATCAGACGTAGCCTTATGCAATCGTGATCTTGTTTTTAATTGTCATGAATCAGTTTCCACGGTACTAAGAGCATAACTTTTTCCTACATTTCACATTTAGTTTATTTATAAATTCTCTCTATAGATAACATTATCATATTTCATATGCTCCTGTTGAAAAAACATGTTTGGTATAATATATCACTGTTATGATGGATTTATTAATGTATTATATCAAGGGCATTCAGAGTAAAACCTCTGCCAAATAACCAATGTGGAATAATCCCCTTTGGTGAGAATGCAAGGGAGCAACTGAAGGTATATTTCACATATACATACAAACAAAAGGGCCTGCAATCTTTTGACATGTATAGGCTTTATGCTTGCATTTTAGGAACCTCCATATGTTATGCATTAGGCCTCGTGTGTATCCTAGATTGCATTTCACACTTGGTATATACATGTGCCCACCAAAGCAATTCCATCAGGCTGAGGTCTGGACACATTAATTGTTTTCTTTTTCAGCCATTCTGTTGTAGATTTGCTGCTGTGCTTGGGGTCATTGTCATGCTACATGATTCAGTTTGGGCCAAATTTGTCAGGGTCCTGGGTTTTGGAATGTTTTTTGATTTTTGATTTTGAGCTTCTTGTTTTGATGCTCTGTTTATGTTTGAGCCTTAGTTCTAGCCCTGCATGGTAAATGGACAGGCACTTATATAATGCTTTTCTGCTCTAAATGAGCACTCAAAGTTGTTTTTACTACAAACCTCATTCGCCCATGCACACACACTTTCATACGGCGCTTTGTTCTATGCCTTTAAGCGCATTTAACTATTATGCACACCTTCACTCTCCATTGGGTGCGTCGGGAGCAATTTGGGGTTCAATGTCTTGCCCAAGGACACTTCGGCATGTACACTGGAGAAGCCAGGAATCAAACCGCCAACCTTCCCTTTGGAAATTAATCCCTCTATTTGGTGAAGTTTCACCATTTTGTCAAGGCAAGCAAAACATCAGTCCCAGTGGAGCCTTTTGGAACATGATGCTTCTACTAAAGCCCTCAGTGACACAGATGCTTGTTGCACTGAGTTCTCTGACCTGAAAGGGTGTATAAAAATGTTTGATGTGAATGTACAAGTTCAGAACTGCATGGCTATACCTGCTTTCAGTGATCTCATCTCTTTTTCTTGATATAAAGCTTTTCCGTGATGACTTCCATCTGTATTTTAAAGCTGTGTCGCCTGAAAGATGATTTCTTTCAAGAGTAAAACTTAGTCTTACCAATATTTACATAAGGTCCTGAACTTTATTTTTTAATAGACGTCAACATCTTTTTTGTATTTCTACATGGCCTACGTGCACCACCGCTTGCCTTCTTAGTAAACAAACAAATATTTTACTTTCAGTGCAATTTTAAATCTCATTAAATCACAATAAATTATCACATTGGGAAACTGAAAATGTGATCTATTTAAACCCATAAATACACACACATACTGCTACCCCCTCCAGCTTGAATGAATAATACAGAAATGCTATATGAGGCATCTTCTTTAATTCTCTGTGTACACATGCAAACCAATCAACACTGAAGAGGCAAGAGGAAACAATACACTGTGAATATGCTGGAGGCACCAGAAGTATTCCAAGACTGAAAAGGCATCCAGCAACTTAAGCAGAGCAGGTTCAGTTTGATGTACTGTAACCACTTGTCCAATGTACAAGAGAAACAAACTTAGAGGTAACTTTCATTCTTTCTACATGAACTTACTACGGCTGCTTTGACTTGAATATGAAAAACAACATATGGGGAATCATCGCTCTGGAAATTAACCACTTAGTGTGTCACTAGGGTGCTGGCAACATGGAAAAATCATTGCCCACACAAACCATATGGTCAGGCAAGTTCTGAGCTGGTGGTAGACAAGAGTGTACTGGCCACTTATATTTGAATGAAAGTGATGTAGTGGCCATGAGATGCTTATTCCAAACATCTTAGGAGAGTAAATGGTAAAAGAAATTCAGCCTGTCTTACAAAAGGTCGATGTGGCTAATTTCAATCACCAAGCACAATGCCAAGCCAATGCAATCATGGAATGATATAAAGATTGTCGTCACTGGATCCTGGAACAGTGGAAATGTGTACTGCAGAGTGACGAATCACACTTCTCTATCTGGCAGTCTGATGGACGATTCTGAGTTTGAAAAATTACCTGCCTGACTGCACTGTGCCACCTGCAAAGTTTGGTGGAGGAGGGATAAAGCCGTGAAGTTGTTTTTCTAGGGGTGGCCTGGGTCTCTTACTTCCAGTGAAGGGAAATCTTAATGTTTCTATATACCAAGACATTTTGGACAAAAGCTGCAAAAGCTGCAAAGGGTGGACCAACTCCACATTGATGCCTATGGATTTAGTATGGGATGTCATAAAATCTCCTGTAGTTGTAATGTGTAGGTGGGCCGATACTTCTTAATCCATATTGTGTAAACATGTTCAGACATACATGCAAACTATGGTGTGAATCATAACTAAAAGAGATGGGTACGTGCCCAGAGCAAACTGAAACAAGTAGAGAATGAGCATAAGTTTAATACAAACCACTGATTTGGCTGACATGATCATTTGAAGAAGGCGCTGTCCCCTCTGGATCTAAACTAAGAACATGGAATAGTTAAATAGCTTTAATTGGATGATAAAGAAGGCAGACTCCAGGAAAAAGGTCTCAGCAATTCTTCTACAAGCCAAGGCAGGGCCATGCAAGCCTTTCCATGTGATTCATACAATTTAAAAAGAAATTTTGCAATTTTTTCGTAGTTGAAAGAAACAAAATTGGATGAGCTCAGGGATGTGAAAATCAAAGTTCAAATGCTGATTTCAAAATTTTACAAAGATTTCAGATTCTGATGCTGGGGATTGCAGTTTGGTGTCAACTAGCGGAAGCAACTTGTATAGAAAAAGTGACATTGAACTCAAAATACCAAAGAAACACATGTTGCTGAAGCCAGTTTGGCTCTAATTTTGTGGACACACACATACACAGAAGAATTGTCAGAAGTACAACACGAAAAGACAACAAACAACATTAGGAGTGCAATTCTGTACTCACATTAGCTTAGAAAGGGCTAGGAGATTAAAATGACTGATTACTCTGCTGGCACTGCTGCATTGTGTGTTCTAATGTGTGTGTGTTCAATTACAATAGGCCTGGGGAGCTGCAGAGAACAACCGAGCTGCAACAAAAGTAGAATGTGTTTGTTTGATGGCTTGTTGGAAATCCGAGTGCGGCTGGGAGGAAAGCGGATCTGTCAGCGGTGTGAATGGATCATAGCCATCAATGCTGTGCAGCGTTGGCAGAATTTTCAAAGTCCGATCTATCAGCTGCATGTGTTTGTGCCTTTGGGAGAAAGGCGAAGCGTGTGAGCGTTGATGAAGTGTTACCCTGTCACTGAGCAGGAGCAGAGAACAAACACAGGAATCACATGCGCTCATTTCCACATCGGTTGAGCTTGCATGTGTCAATCTGACAGGTAGACCCACAATGTGTTTCACAGCACTAGATGCAGTCAGTATGCATTACAACAACAATATGTCTTTATGGTAGTGGGCTCCAGAGAACTGGACCTGTAACTATGATGTTTTTAGTTTATTCAGTATTTCATATATCGAAATTCAGAAATTTAAAGGAAATGCCTGGAATTTGGCTAGTATGCCTCCACTTTAAATCTGAACATGTGTGACTTTGACCTTTGACACCACAATCTTGTAAATATTATAAGATCTTCCACACTTTACAGACACTAACCACACAACATTTGGACAAGATCCAGCACATAAGTCAGCTCCTGTATTGGTAAGTTTTGAACCTTTACTTTTGGTGTTGAATTTCTTCCATCCATCATTCTTATTATAGTCAGTAGTCACACAAATTTTGACAGAGATCTTACAACTGAGACAGTTCCTGCAGAGATTTAAATTCATACTGAAGTTGCATTTTACCTTGACTTTTGACAGTTCTTTTATCTATCATAGAAATTAACCTTAAAAATACTGGCAAGATGGAGCACAGTGGCACGGGTGTGAGCACTGCCACCTAACAGCAAGGAGGTCTCGGGCCTAAATGCACCGGCCATTTGCATGTTTTTTCCCCAGCCTGAGGGGGTTCTTTCTGGGTACTCTTACTTCCTGCTATAGTCCAAAGACATGCATGGTGATAGGTTAATCGACCATTCTGAATTACCCTCAAGTGTAAATGTGAGCGTGAATGGTTGTCAGCCAGTCTGTCTGTCCCCACCTCTTGCATCATGGAGTTCCAGCCTCCTGCAAACCTGGATTGCATAAGCTAAAGAAAATGAATGGATAGACGAATACTGGCCAGGATCCAGCAGCCCATCCTGCTCCTATGTTGGTAAAAAGATTTTCAGTGACAATGTACTGTGACCTTCACCTTTGACCCCTTGACCTAAAAAATGTTATCAGTTCTTCTACCATACATATTTATTAAGAATCCAAAATCTGGTTAGGATCCAGCAGCAAACAAGTTAGCTTCTGTAGTGGTAACACTGTGTGGCAGAATAATAAAAATAATAATAATAATAGTTGCTTTACAATTGAAAACCAACATGGACAATTCAGGTAAGTGATCAAAAAAAAAAAAAAAAATCAAAGCAAGCAGTAGGAAAAGGTAGCCACATTAAAACCCTGCTGGTTTATAAGCAGATAAAATATCTTACGTATCAAACTGCAGTGAATAAAGTATCAATATCCTGTCCCTTTAATCTTCAACTGAATGTAATTAGTCTGACATTAAAGAGACACTGATATTGGCAATCCTGGGTGTTATTTTCTGTTATTTCCTACATAATAACTTTCCACAGCCTTGATATTGTATTCAGTCCCACTTTGAATACTAAATGGTAAATGTACTGCTATTTACACATAATTTTTTTTTTCATTTTCACTCAAAGCACTTTCACTTTAAACTACCCATTAACCCACGCTTATGTATGTATGTATGTATGTATGTACCTTCAGCTGCTCTCTTGTATTCTTCCCAAGGGGTCACCACAGCGGATTAATCCACATTGGTAATTTGGCCCTTCCTGACACAATCCTCCATGGTGAGAGGGACACTAACCATTCACCCAGATGTAATCTGTGCTTTTATCATATGCATAGGTCTTCATCTATCACAATTACCGATGTATCCATCAAACTGCCAACCTTCCAGTTAGTGCACCATCTGCTCTACTACCAAAATCAATTTAGATACAATGATGCCAAGTGTTTTTTGCTATCAACAATAAGTTAAAAAAACAACACAAAACAAAACAGATCCTAATCATTCCATTTCCAGAGCAATGCTAATAAATCAATGTTATTGATTTATTTACAAAAATAAATCAATCAAAAATTTTTCAACATTACAACTGGCTAAAGAAAAATATCAATCTGCTCAAGCTTTTGAATCTAACAGATTTCAGGGCATGTTGTTAGTACAGCCTTTTCACATTGATCAAAGTCACAGCCACAGGCAGAAATGGTAAACATTTGCTTAGCAACATCCGCCTCTTCAAACTCTGCAGGAAATCTTTGGAAAATCTGTGGAATTCTGTGAGCGCAGATTTTGTGTGGGCCTGCTTATCAAAAATTATTTCAGTGGTTGGCTGTCAAGAAGCCATTCTTAAGGGAGAGACACAGGAAGAAATGGCTGAGATATCCCAAATTACACAAGAACTGGACTAAAAAGCAGTGGAAACAGTTTTTATGGAGCGATTAATGGACATCAACACTATTGAAGTAGTGTGGAATCATATTGACAGAGAATGGAACAAAAGGCAGCCAACATCTAAAGAAGAGCTTTGGATTACCCTTCAAGAAGCCGGGAGAACCATTCCTGAAGACTACTTAAAGAGATGACAAGAAAGCTTGCTTAAGAGTTCAAGCTGTGTTGAAAAATAAAGGTGGGGATACCAAATATTGACTTTCAAGCTTTGGACATCTAATCAGGAAACCTCTTGGGCACCTTCCCTTGGAGAAGAAATTACGAGAAAGCTTGCTTAACTGAGTCCAGGCTGCATTGAACAATAAAGGTGGTCATACTAAATACTGACTTTCAAGCTTTTTGGAATTGTACAGTGTTTTTTTTGCCTTATGTGCTCTATTTTTATTTATGTTTGCACATTTTTAATGAATCATTGTGCCTATTTCCTATTTTCTTAGTAAAAAATGTAAAGAAATGAAGGGTGGCTCCAAACTTTGGTGGTGATAATTTCATGAAAATTTCTCTTTAATCTGACCAATACTTTAGTAGGAGTAATGATTCTTCCAAACTGTGGACAGACGACAACTTTGTAGACAACTTTCAATAGCATTAACCCATCAGTCGTTTGGCCAAATGAGCTAAAAAGGCGATTCACTTGTCCCCACCCACTGTAATTTCTACCCATAGTTTTATTAATATAATAACACAAACTGGGAGGAGGCTGGGGGATTTACAGTTGCCCTCCGAATGATGAGAACACCTGAAGTTAGGTGCAAAAAGTAGTCACGCCTTGTAAAATAAATAATCTAAATTATATGTGACAAAATATATTATATTTTTTCGCTCACATGGTGCACTGCCTCCATCTGGGTGTTGCTGCTCTCTCATTCAGAACAGAGCAGAAGGAGAGATGGCACCAACAGCAACAGAACGCAAGACTATTCAAGAAATAACACAGCTTATAGATTTTAAACTGGGTTCTTTCTTTGAAAAAACAGTTATGAAGAGCTGCTAACAAAACATTTAGTAAGATGGTAAGACTACGGTGAACTGAAGTGTGATGATCACTGTTAAAAAATCCCAAATATCCAAAGTGAAAACAGAATACCTGCCTAAAGAATGAATATCTGCATAGTTAAATAGGTATAATCTAGTGGACAGCCCGTGCCCCCAACAAAGACCCTTGGGTTGTCTTTTATCAAACTGATTTTATCTCTCTTGCCATTTTATTTTTGTTATTTAAAACAGTGAGAGCACTGGTCTGCCACGTGTATGAGCCTACACATGACCATTTGTTAGACACAGGGAAGCAGTTTAGGTTCCAAATGAAGTAAACACTTCAAGGATTAATGAGTAATTGACGGAGCTGCAAACACAGACCTAATGGAGCCAAGTCATCACTCACAGGGATTTGTCAGAGGAAAACATCTACAATGCTCTGTCCAAGCCATTTCCACTAATCCTTCTGTTCCTTAATCCATGTTTTTAACCAGTTCTTTTTGTTTTTAATGACTAAATTGGTTCAACCACCTCCATATGCACCTATGTGTGCATTTCTGCAAGATGCATACAAAATACAAAAAAAAAAAACCCTGCAAAAATCTGTAAACATTCAGGGAAAAAAGAGTCAGGAGGTAGTCATTCTACGCCTGAGTTTCTGTCTCTGTTTCATTCAATATTTTCTGCCGTTGAGCCCATCCTTTCATTACACTACAATGTCACTTTAGCGGATGTCTATCATAACATTGACGATTCTGTTCTGCGAATGGTATCTATTATTTTAAGCTGAACAGAGAGAGAGTGATGCAGGCTTTATGCAAATGTTGGGATGGATATAAAAAATAATCTGTTATCACTGAGACTCTGCCACTAAAAAGCAACAAAGCAAAATCTAATGTTAAGACTTCAAAACAGACTGTTTATCATATGATCTCATCCAAGATGTGAACAAAAATGCCCCCCCCCCCCCCACCCCCCCACCCCCCCTCCCCCA
>VUQH01068201.1:8804-25972 GCA_015106775.1 Etroplus canarensis
GGAAATTGTTCGGCTGCACTTTTCTCTTTTTGCCTCTAACCTTATACAGACACAATACTAAATAACTGGATTGCAGTTTAGAACAACGCGAGGGAGGAAAAGGAGAAGGCAAAGATGTAGGTCCCAGGACTCATATGAAGCCAAAGGAGCTTGAAGAACTAACTGAACCACTTTTATAATGTAGTTCTACTTCTCTCTTACAGATAATAGCTAAAAGTTCCAGTGTTGGACTTGCACAGCCACTAAGCAATTCAGTATATCCCTGTTGCGTTGAACCATATTATGTTTGCTGCCTTCAGTGCAGTTGAGGGTTTACACATGGTTTCTGTGTGCCTTGAGAAAATCCTTAAATCTCTTGAAACAAACAAAGTGTCTTCAAAAGTTACTGGATATTGCCAAAAAATGTGTTGCCACAAGTTTACTAAAAATAGAGCAGTTTTCTTATTTCCTCAAGTGTTTTGATAGTCTGTCAGGGTGCCCTGGGGCAAACTATTGAGCTCTAATTGCAAAATCACTACAGGACATTGTGGATAAGAGCTTTATAATGCTGCACAACAGCTGAAGAACATAGTTCCTACTTTTCTGCCTACTCAAGGCCAGAATGAAAGAATGTCTGGTCTCATTGTCACTGCCACTCAAAAAAACAATTTTAACTTCAAAGGCTAGAGAACAAATTGATCACGTGTCACTTCAGTAGCTTAAGGAGTGCAGTAACCTACTTGCTTTTGACATAGGACTCTTTCAACCACAACATGAAGCATATTAAGCACTGATAGATAGATAGATAGATAGATAGATAGATAGATAGATAGATAGATAGATAGATAGATAGATGGCTCTTTTTGAGATCAAATATCTCTATTTCAGGAGAGTCTTGGCCATGGCATCTGAAGCACATTTACTCAGACATCACAACAAAAAAATTTAACACCAGCAAAGGACAAAAATACAGACAAGAATGAGGGCTTTAGAAGGGAGAAAGGAAATCGTGTCTCTAAACAAGCACATCTAATCACTGACAGTCTCCAGCAGATTCAGCTTTTATGGTCCTTACAAGTATTTAAAACTCAGTATCCCATGCGGAGCATCGGCAGTAGAAACCATGACATTTTTTTGCTAATTTTTGTTTATGTGTCTCTGTTCTGGCCCTTACATCAGTATAACAGATGCTAATAAGTTAAATCTGTAATGCGACCAAGAGAGTTTCCAAATTTAGAAATGTACTGTAATTAATTACCATTTGTTGTACTGACATATTGATTTCAAGTGTATGAATCTGAAAGGCTTATTTTGAAACACTATAAGGCTATGTAGACTTAACTAGTGATTCCATAAATTATGCTTCTTTAATCTTTCATGCAAATTGAAATATTGCTCATTTGACTCCACTTCTTTGACAGCTATAGGTGCTATTTATCCTGAATGTTTGCCTAGGAGAAATATGATGAACTATAAGGAATGATTACAATGTGATACTTAGCTAATTAGACTAACAATAGTAGTTATAAGTAAGTATTGAAACACTCATCTCAAGGTCCACTTAGTAGCTGATTTGGAGGTTTCTGGAAGTAAAGATATGAAATTGTTTTAAAGGTAATTTATTAATTTATTCATTTCATGGTTACACTCACTCTCTAATTAGTCTCCTATGTCTGACTTTTAAAAGTTTTCTGATCCATTTTGTACATTTTACTTTTTTATTGAGTATTAGTTATTTATGCATTATGGTCAGCTGTTGGGCCCACTTGGAAAAAAAAAGATAATTTACGTACCCACGTGCAGACTGTGGTGCCTAGGGCTGAGCCTCTGCTAGGCTGTTGGATGGATGAATCTAGTATGCTTGGACAGTTTGTGCTGTCTGTTCTGGTTGCAAATGATGCCAGAGCCGCATGTCAGGAGGGCCAGAGCTCCTGATGCTCCATACAGCAGAGAGACAACAGAGTGTGAAAAAAGGCTAGATAAATCAGTGGGGTTACTGTGGTTGTGTTGGTTTTCAGCCCATCATGGCCCACTTCATCTCTCAGGCTGCTTGGTCCTCATAAAAGTATAAAGTGTAGAGGTTTATCTGTGCTAGGGTGCTTTGTGTCTTCTAATCATTTTGTGACACATGAAATAAGCTTAATGTTAGATGTGATGGGCTCTGGTTGAGGTTGTTTCTGTAACATTTTCTTACAATTTGAATCCATTATCATAAAGTGATATGAAGTGGTTGTTTAAGCTGAATGTGAGTTCAAAATGTTTATTTTGGATTGGCACTCTGCACTGATATTGCACTGGTAAAGTAAACTGTGTGTTTATTGGGGTCAAGCTGAGTGTGGTTGGTAATGTCTACCGTTTGAAGTGGCACTTGTGGTCTCCCTTTGCTAAGCCAAGTCAGCAGCATGAATTAATCTGTTGGTGAATCTGTCTGTTGCATGTCATGTGTTTTTGGCTTCACAGGCATGTGTGTGTGCGTGTGAAAACAGAAGTAAATCACAGACTTGTGTGCATGTGTATGTATATCTAACTCTTGTGCTATGGTTGGTGCTTGCAGGTAATCCTTCCACCAGCCAAAGCAAAAAAACCATAAAGCAGCGATTCCTCAAGCTGCTGCCATGCTGCAAGCCTTCGACTGCCCCCTCAATCAGTCAAAGCAAGTGCTCCTTCACTCTCTGTACATCTCTGCTTTCTTCTACCAGCCTCTTTAGTGAATTGAGAAGATTGGCACAGACACTTGTGGGATACAGTCACATCAAAGCATTGAAGCTACACATAAATCCACATACAGCCATACAGATTCCAAAAACTCTAAAGCCATCTGGTATTGTGGCAAATGGTTCAGACCTGTTGCTGTTTTTTGTGATTTGAAGCGTGTGCTGTATATTTGAGAAATGGAACATGTGCGTGTGTATGGTAGCGTATGTGTGGGCTTTAGCAGAAATACCTGGTTTATAGAGTTCAAGGTCAGGTCAATGCTAGTGGGTTCTAGTTGGAATGAGAATGGAATGAGAAATATCTGTCAATGTCTGTCTTCACAAGTTCTTAAATATCGCTTTCTCTCCATTTTCATTAATGACAAACCTCTTCTCTCTATTCCTCAGCATAGGTTACTTCTTATTTTCTGTAGTGTGCTTGAGCTGGAGCTTTGAGACAAGACATTCATTTATTTTGTACTTTTGACACTTTTATGTATTTCCTTCATAATGTGAAGTACTCTATTCTGTTCCAGTGGTGACACAAAGATGTGTGGAAATTACTTGATCTAGTAACTCCACAATTATAGAAAATTTTGTTCATTTATGTTCCATTCATATTTTATTTGAAATATACGATAAGCTTAAGGCCAGTTTTATATCTTCAGTAAGACATCTTAGCCAGGTAACAGATTCCCTGGGGGGTTAATATGGTGTAGTGATGGTAGATACTAACACTTTTCTGTCCCCTGCAGACAGCGTGGAAGATGACTTTGAGTTATCCACTGTGTGCCATCGCCCTGAAAGCATGGACAAGCTGCAGGAGCAAACTAAATTCACCAAAAAGGAGCTACAAGTTCTCTACAGGGGCTTCAAAAATGTAGGTCTGACTAAACAAGAAAGTGATAATTAATAATCTGATTCTAGTTACATCATTATAGATGTTAGAAGAACAAATGGTGTTGCGATAGCTGAAGTAATCTCATGGTCAGCTATGTATCCAGTGACGGGAATTAAACAGGTTTTTAATTCATTTTTTTTATCCCAGGAGTGTCCAAGTGGAGTGGTGAACGAGGAGAACTTTAAGAACATTTACTCCCAGTTCTTTCCTCAGGGAGGTGAGTTCTGCCAACATTGAGCCTGAAGAGGTCCAACAGTGCTCGTACTTTAATTTATTTACTGAATAAATTAAGGTCAAAGTGAAAACAACAATTAATAATGTAAATGCAGCTTTATATCACCACAGTGAAATGAATGTAATTAAGTTATTATAAATCTGCTCTGCTGGACTGAGGTATGTGCATAGCAGAGAAGCAAAGTGATTTTTCATTTCCCAATATTTAGGTTGATGAAATGTTAACCACTTGCCTCCAGTTGTATTTGAAATTATTTTTATATCTACACTATATTTAGATCACTGCTAATCGTAGCTGTTCAAAGACATGTTTCGAGGGCACACCGGTTACTGTAAGTCTCCACCTTTGCAGATTCAAGTATGTATGCACATTTCCTGTTTGAAGCATTCGACACGAACAAGAACGGCTCAGTTAGTTTTGAGGTAAGCTGTATTCTTTCCTCAGCTTCTTTTGAGGAATAAAGGAAAATGTGTGCTTCTCTGAAATTTGCCACCACCGCTGTAACAACACAGATGTGTTGTATATATAATATTTGTACACAGACATTAGGCTGTGAATAAGATTTGACTTTATTTACTGTGTCAACATTTAATAACTGTTCCCATTTTTGTCTCAGGACTTTGTATTTGGCCTGTCTATCATCCTGAGAGGTACCATTAATGACCGGCTAAACTGGGCGTTCAACCTCTACGACCTAAACAAGGATGGTTGTATCACCAAAGAGGTAACATATACCGAACAGGCATAACATTATGACCACTAACAGGTGAAGTGAATAACACTGACTATCTCTTCATCATGGCACCTGTTAGTGGGTGGGACATATTAGGCAACAAGTGAACAGTTTGTCATCAAAGCTGATGCATTTAAAGCAGAAAAAATGGGCAAGCGCAAGGATTTGAGCGAGTTTCAAAACTGCAGCTTTTGTGGGGTGTTCCCAGTTTTCAGTGGTCAGTATCTATCTATCAAAAGTAGTCCAAGGAAGGAATAGTGGTGAACTGGTGACAGGGTCAGAGGCAGCCAAGGCTCATTCATGTACATGAGGCAGTAAAAGTGGGACCAACGCAAAATTAGGCAGGTGGTCATAATGTTATGCCTTGTCAGTGTATAAACAATCATGTTACTCTGGTTTGGCTTGCTGTAATACCTTCATAACAGGCCTACTTCAGTCTTTAGAATTTTTGGGAGTGTGTGGAGATTTTTTGGCAACCACTTGCGTGAAAATTGATCCTCGACAACAACTTATTTTGAGATTTACAACTCATCTCCAGTATGTCAGCGTACCCTGTTGTATTTATCACATAATAATAGAAGAACCAAATTCTTGTTGATTGGAAATGAAAGAAGATTATCAAGCATATCACATTTATTATTTATTATATTTATTATAACATTGTATTTAAAAGGTCATACTTGTTTCCCAATACTTTTTTCCCAATAAAACAAGTCGAATCTATCCAATCACCCATCCAGGTCCTTGATGAGCACCATTAAAAAAAATCTTGGATGTAAGGCTTCTGAAAATCAACTGTGACCCATCAATGATCACTGTTTTTCACATTCTCAATGCTATTTTCTCCGTTTCACATTACAGGAGATGCTGGACATCATGAAGTCCATCTATGACATGATGGGGAAGTACACATACCCCACTATGCAGGATGATGCTCCAAGAGAACACGTAGAGAGCTTCTTCCAGGTTAAACATTGCTATCTCTCTTCATTTTGCAATTTTTAAAAGCACAGAAAAGCTGTATGGAAAAACAAAATTGCTTGTAGCCAAATAAATCCCTGATTGTTGTATTTTTATTTCAGAAAATGGACCGGAATAAAGACGGGGTGGTCACCATAGAGGAGTTTATTGAGTCGTGCAAAAAGGTAGAGCAAAAAAGGGGATCTCCAAATACTAAAGGAAAAGTTGAATTGGTTTGGGAAATATGTTTATGTAGAATATCAGCACTTTAAATATGCAGCTAGAACATGAAGAGTGGGCTAATTGTAGCATAAAAACCAAATATCAGGGGAGACGCCTTGTCTGGCTCTTTAATGGAAAGATTTCCATCAATTCTAGGAAATCACTGCAATGTCTATATTCTCCATGCAACTCTCCCTAAAACCACAAGTTACTGTTTTGCATTTATGGCTTTGTATGGATAACATAAACAATATCAAGTATATACACATAAACTGAAATGGCAGCACCTTCTTATGCATATCTGCTCTTCTTCTTATGAATATCTCTGCGTAGGATGAGAACATCATGCAGTCCATGCAGCTGTTTGACAATGTCATCTAAACGTCTGGACCAGTGAGGACACTGGCACCAGGGAGGGGAATGCGTGCGTGTGTTGTGTGTGTGTGCGTAAGAAGAATCTAGATTGAAGAGATAGAACGAATATGACTGTGTGTGTTGTGTGTGGCTGTCCCCTGACTTGCAAGCTTGTTCTCGTGTCTCGTGAGAGCTGAGTCCTGAGGACGCAGAGAGGCCCCCTCCCTCTAACTGGGTCCCAGTGGCTTCCTCGAAGCAACAAAGGAGTTCCTCGACTCCCATTCTCATCATGCAGAAGCTTAGTTTTACCCCAGAGACACAGAGAAAGAAAGCGAGCAGTGGGCTCACAGCCACTGGCACATCAAACACCACCTGTTTTTTTTTTTAAACTTTTATTTATTGCTATTGCTGATGGACGGACTATCACAGCCTGTAATGCCTGGACTCAGAGGAAGGAAGTTGCCCCTAAACCTTGATCTCAGATCACTTTTCCCATTTTCTCTGTGATGGCTGAGATTTGGTGTGGAGAATCTGATCCCGCCTCTGCGCATGTGGGTAACACCTCCCTGGAGCTGTAAGACTGCCGATGTCCCGGCCATAAAAATAGGAATGAATCTACGGCCACCTGGTGGACAAGAGCGAAAAAGACACTTCCTGAGGGAACAATCAACGAATTGGTGATCCAAGCGTTGCCGTCTTACCGACGCATTCTTTTCCACAAGGAACTGATTTCAGTATCGCATGATGATGTCACTAATATCTAATTATGTATTTACAGAGATACTCCAAAGTCTGCTCGTCTGTCTGCCGTCCTAGTCATTCACAGGTGCCTCACCCTATGTGTATGTGTGTGTGCATGTGTAACAGAAAGAGATGTCATCTCTTACAAATGTAAGAATCTAGTGGCACAACACCCACCTTCATTCATGGGATTTTGGTAGAGTAATTCCTGGCCTTCCAAACTATTTACAGACCTAACAGTAGTTGTCTATTGACTGTTGTACATTTTCTAGCATTCCCAGTGGTGTGATATTAGGCAGTACAATGTGGGGATTGCACTATATATAATGAGCCAGTCTGACCCTAGCAGCTTCTCTCAACGTGGGACTGACACACCACACCTGTACTAGTCTATGAATACGCATTCAAGGAGAAATGTATTAGATTGCAGATTGTATTTGTGAACTTCTTGTAATCTGAAATGTCATGTGGTTGTCACAGGTTCCACCACTTGAAAAACAAAAATCTCTAAACCCTTGTTGCATTAAATTAGGCTATTTCAACTTCAAGGAGGCATAGAGTGCATAGTTAGTGTAAGACATGGTTCAATAGTGGTTTTCTTTTTCTATGCCCCACCACATTTGCTCCAGTTCTTATTCTCCCTCTCTCTGTAACACCAAAGACAAGATATATATTAAAGACATAAAGTTACTTAAGGTAAGACATGTAGCCCACCTGTGGGTGAGGAGAGAGGGAGATACTGTGTAGTAAGTTGGACAAGGGGCAATCAGAGATAAAAGGTGGAAGACGTGGTTTACCTACACACTGTCAAGTGCAATTTTTAGGTTCATTAGGCTCAGATGAATTATTTTAGAACAACTTAAAACCACTTATTTGCTTCTCTTGATGCTAGAACTACACTTAAATCTAAGATGTTATAAGGCACTCAAGTCATACATAAATCGGCTGTAGAGTCTTAGAGCCGAGACTAACATGAACTAGCAATAATGTCCTCTACCACAGTAACTCTCCACTCAGAGCACACTATAGGGGTGCACTAAGGCCCTGACAAAAATATGCACTTCCAACCCTGCAATTTCTTATTGTTAGGTTCTGCAATTTTTACATTTATATTTTTTGGGAAAATGGTTTGGCTCTGATTGTTCCTGCCCAGTTTTTAATGTTATTTTCCCGAACACAAGGAAAACATGTCTATACCCGCATGTACTGTGTCTAGAACAATGAAAACCTACTAACCCGTTGTACTGACTGTCTACATAGCCTAAACTGGTTGCATAACATATTCAAAAATGTGTATATTTTGTACAGAGACAATAAAAAACAGTTACTATGCAAAATTGATTAAGGTTTGAATTCTTCAGACTGTACATAAATTGTCTTTAATGAAATAATTACAAAGGACCAGTAGCAATAACATTTGACATTTTGACCTGGCACAGCAGGAAAAGCATAGCTGGTATACAGCTGCGTTCTGCCTAGGGGAAATACTACTTTTGTGCATGTTGGTTCACTGTCAGGACTTAGCAGGACACTAATTGGAGAGAGCCATCATAAAATAAATCTGTACCTTCCATAAGTGTGACAAGTCAAAATGGGAAAATTAGCCACACTAATCATTTTTAATTATAATTTGTCATCACAACGTCAACAGCAAAAGATTTATAACTTACATATAAACAATTACACATACAATCCCAGGAGCCAGATCTGTTTCAACTAAGAGGCAGCAGTGTGTCCAAATACATTAGAACATGTTTTGTCACCAAATTTTCATTCCAAATGTCTTTTTAAAACTGTGAACATCAATAAAAACAGTCATTCAGTCCTCAGGATATTCCTGCAGATATTCAGCTAGCTGCAAACCACGAACATGGCCTTCATTTGATAGGTTATTAAAGCTGAATAGAAACTGTTTTGCTTTTTCATGTCTTTGTTAAATTCCAGGCACAGCAAAACACTTCACAGCAAGTCATTTTCTTCTGATGACAACAAGCTTTCACAATCATTTGAGTGGATTCCTGATGACAGCCTTTATATATCCTTGTATATTTTAACAGTGGCAATCAATTAACACTCCTCCTGTGATGAACACAGCAGGTGGGACATGGATGACTGGGAAAAAAAATGAAGTGAAACTAAATTTAATGAAGATTTTCTTTTCAGGAATATTACACAGACAGTTTGCTGATGCCACTGCAATCACCTTTGTTTAAATGAAATTTAACTTGGATCCTATTTTTTTTATTACTGACTAAGAAAAGATTGTGGCATGTGGGGCGTGATCCTGTTTTGGCTTAAAAAGTGGGGCATGACAGAAAAAGTTTGAGAGTGATTTACCATCTCCTCCTGAAGACTCTGCAACCCCATAGGACATGTTTCAACATATACATCGAAGGCCATCCTAAATTGAAGAGCACTTCTCAGATCGAATGTGCTTCATTTGTTTGTCTCAATGCCTGGTTCACAACTGACTCTTACAACGTTGATGTGTAGCTACCAGAGACTGGTTTTCTCTGTGAAGAAGCAGAAATTTACTTTGGCATTTTGCGAAGCTCTGCCAGAACCCAAATGGCCAGCGAAAGAAGAGCTACAGAGCCAGACTGATGAGTTGCTGCCAGTGGAGTGG
This sequence comes from Etroplus canarensis, assembly GCA_015106775.1. Taxonomy (NCBI): domain Eukaryota; kingdom Metazoa; phylum Chordata; class Actinopteri; order Cichliformes; family Cichlidae; genus Etroplus; species Etroplus canarensis. The sequence continues at coordinate 18,249 of VUQH01068201.1, forward strand.
GGACATACAGTAACAGTGTGCTGATACCAAGGGCAACCTGAAAAGCACAACCAGGATGTCAATAACATAGCAGCTCATCCAACACAAGATACAACACAATTCACAGATTATTGTAATGCGTGGAGTACAGAAAGAAAGTGATAAGTTTTCCTGTCATTGATTGGCTGCACTGCACAAACTAATGAAAAATAAAATCCAGTGAGATGTCAAAGAGGCTCAAAAACAGTCATATCTAAGATAATTAATCTCATTCCCCACCAAATGAAAGTGTTTTAGTTCAAGAATATTATGACTACATGTCAGTAGGTAACCATGGCCATAAAAAGTATGAAAATATGTGAATACATCTGCATATTATAGCATTGATCATATTACTAATGTTAGTGTAATGGTGATAGAGAGGCCCAACCACAACGTCCAAACGTGGAATTGAAGCAATAGAACCACCCCCTCCACAATCATGATTATTACTATCTAAGAGGTTACAAGTGTTATGAAAAATGTGTGGCAAAGTAATGTTTCAAGTCATCACAGTACTATTAGCAGTAGGTATACCATCAAAAATCTCCCAGCATGATAAGAATGGCAACAGTGGAACATTGCAAACTGACCTTTGAACTTTCCATTACAATACAGGCGGTTATGCTGATCATGTTGACAAACCAAATTTGCTTAATTATCATCTGCCAGGACCAGATGGTATGCCTACACTGCCACCCTAGTTCTTGGCAAGCCCTCACCTTGCTTAAGATATTATTATGGCATAAATAAACCCAAGAACAGAATTTATGCATAGATGGCAGAGAAGCACATGTAAACACTCATTTTATGAAAATTACAATTCCGACTGATACTCTTAGGAGTAATGATTCTTGTGAAAATGGGAAAGTGCCCATAAAAGGACAAATATGACCTTGAGCACAATTTGAGTGAAAATCCATTAGGAGATCACTGTGTTCAAGTTTTGCTAAATCTAGGAGGCGCTAAATCTAGGTTGCAAAGCTTGTGAATTGTAGATGGACTGACACCTTGCCATGGCATTAGCTCATCAGCTCTTTGGCTGGATGAGCTAAAACCACAGTTTGTTCATACCGAAGGGTAATGGACCTATTTAAATATATAAATTCCTGTGTTTGTCAGCCTACCTGTGCATAGGCCACTGCTGCCAGGAGGCTTATGGCAATCTTAGCCCTCCTGGGAAGCACCATTCTTCTTGAGAACAAATAGAGGCCTGTAATTGCAGTCAGAGAAGTAATCCCCTGGGAAAAAATACAGAGGTGCATATCAACTTTCTATTACTTCCTATTAAGCTAAAAGATTTACAGAAGTGGACAGATTTTGCTTAATTAACACTAAAATACTGAAATGATGCTAAAAAAGTTTAGATATAATGACATACCAAAACTCTATGATCAAATTGCACAGTGGTGGGATTTTCAAAGAAATTCTTGAGGGTAGGAGAGAAGGCCAGCAAATCATCAGGAATCCATTTATCTGCCATCTTGGGGAAAGAGTTATATACCAGCCCAGCATCCAAACCGGCAACAAATGCACCTGTATAAAAGCACATGTAACTGTTCCAAATATATCTCCATACAGAATACATCCATATCTGTATTATCTTTTCACACAATAACCTTCCCTTTCTACAGTAGAATTCACAAACCCGTTTGTCTCTGAAAGCCAATTTTACAAAAATGAACAAGGGCTAATAGTTCAACTTGAAGCAAACCAAACAAATAAGCTTTTTGTGTCAACATTTACCAAAAGTCAAAATCCAGAATTTTTTTCCCCCCACAAAAACAGGGTATCAGCAGATTGCCAAACACATTTTCTTAGTCACATGTTTTAGTTTCAAATTGTCAAGCTCACAAAATAACTTGGGAATTATCATCACATGCAATTGATAGAATTCTGCTTTCCATCTTTCATACAGTTTGTAAAAAGACTGGCTCAGTATCGAGTCAACAAGGAGGGAGATTAAATGACAAGAGGTCTTTAAATGTTCACTGGTCAGTTATGTTCTGAAATTACATTTTAAGACTTCTGTCAAAAATTCTGCTTTATGCAGATCCAAATAAAGCTTACAGTTTGATATACTGAAGGCTCTTTGTTTTTTACCTGGATTGAAAATCATTCGCAGCATTTGTCACATTCTAACTGCTTCATTGCACTGACAGAAAGAACAGACTTTCCCTGCCACAGTCTCTCTGGAATTGCCTTCTCTAGCATCATGCCACTGATGAAGAGCTTCTTATGCATTAGGGTTAGCACCACTTTAAACAATTATATGTTGTTATGTTGGGTCTTTTTACCATTAACATACTGCTACCCTGAGGAAATTCCTGTGCAGTGTTGCTGTGGACTTGTCATGAGCTACTGTAGCGACTGATAGTTCGCAGCAACTCTATAATCTGTTACTTTCATTTATGAAAACTTAAGAAATCGTTCCCCCAAAGCAGCTCGATAAAGCACCACAGACGCTAGATTCTGTGACCCCATTTGTGACACTGAGTTCACACAAGATCCAACAGTACCTGAAAGAGCAGTGAGGAAAACTAGTCCACCAGTACCCTTGGCAAACCTCCTGAGTTGCATGAGTTTTTTGGTTTCTGCCATCTGTGAAAAATGTGCCATCATGAATGGGGAAAAAGCTCACAATTGAATGGCATTTCTGCACACAGACCAAGGTTTAGACAGCATGTCAGCAGAATTTATCATTAGTATTTTGCCTGTAGGCATGAGCGGTCCTCTGTACCTTGTGAGCTGGCAGCAGCAGAGTAAGCCCTGTCCACAGACTGGCACAGTAGAGCAACAAGGCAGAACCCAGATGAGCACTCAGACGATACTGACTGACCCGAGGGATGTCATGAGAGTCAGGCTTCTCCTCCAGCCCACTTTTTACCATGTACCACCCCAGAAGGCCCTGATGAGACAGAAACAAGGACACATATTTCTTATTTTACAGCCATGCAGTCTGACCACTGCTACATAAAACTTGACAGTGACAATCATAAAATATTAGTGCGCTCAATATAGAAAAAAGAAGGCTACAAGTGAGGCAATGATTAACTTCCAATCATCCTCTCTCATCTCCATATCTGAGTCTTACTTGGAAGAAGACAAATCCACAAAGGCCCAGCACTGTTCCCTTCATGGAGCGAGTGAAGTATCCTTTCCTCCAGAAGTAAATAGTGGGGAGGATGTATGCTAGGCCAACAAGCCTGCCCCACATTCGATGTCCCCACTCCATGTAGAAGATAAACTTAAACTCCGGCAAAGTCATGCTATGGTTCAGTCTGAAAAAACATAACACTGAATAGCTAATCTTGGAATTAAAGAGTAAACAAGTGCATAATACAAAGATACATTCAGTTAAATGAATCTGAAAGCTGTTGTACATTAATGGGAAAAACAGGCCATGTACTGTGAATTTGAATCACTTGTGATGTGGAAAAAACTGATAAATTTTAGAAACATTGAAAACTTAAACTTGGTATGATGATATTGATGACTGAAGGTTTCAAACAACAAAATGCTTGGTGCAAGTATGCATGATGATGATGAGGTAAACAGAAAAGAGAGTCTCACATTTTGAATTCAGGAAACTGCTGGTACTTGGAAAACTCAGCCTCCCACTCTGCTTCTGACTGCGGTGGTTTCATCTCTCTCACTAGATGCCAGTCAACCATGGAAAGCCCAGATTCTGTCAGCCTAATAAGAAAAAATGAAGCAATATAGTAAGTGCCTATTAACAGCCCTTCAGTGGAAGAGTACTATATACACAGAGAAATTACTTTTAAAGCACATGTACCTTGTGACACCTCCCAAGACAACAGCCCCAACCACTAGCCCACTGCAGCCAAGTAACCATCGACCCACAATGCGATTTGTGGCAGCGTTGGGGATACCAGCTGCTGCTGGAGTAGAGGTTCCTGCCTCGACTGTGACGGTGCTGTGACCTCTCTTCGGAAGCCATTGCCGTAGCTGTGGACGCTGATGAAAACAAAGGAGAGAATGGACTTGAAATGACAGTGGACAACACACAACTTACCACCAAACCAGAACGTCAATGATGTAGTCCCTCGTCCAGCTCCAGATCCATCATAGTTCACAGGTTATTGTAATGTGTGAGGTACAGAAAGAAAGTGACGTTTTCTTGTCACTAGTTGACTGTATTGCACAAACTAATAAGAATTAAAATCTATTAAGAAGTCAAGGACAATAGTATCCAAGACAAAATAATCTTTTCCACCACTAAATGAAGGCATTTGAGTTCAGGTGTATTATGACTACATGTTCAGTAATAACTATGGCCATAAAAAGCATGAAAATGTGTGAATGCATTAGCATGTCATAGAATTGACCATACTACTGATGTTAGTATAACAATGATGGGAAGACTCCAATCAAACCTTCAAATGTTGCACCTTTAGCTGTATTTTCATCAACTAATGTCCTGTCATACACCAAACTAAATAATCAAGAAAATTATTTTTTCTTGATTATTTAGTATTCAAATTTCTAACAGAAAAGTTCCTTTTTTCACCATATACTGAATTTTCTCTTTTTGTACACAGTAAAAATAGAACATTTTCTGTGAATTCACAGAAAAGAAAAATATTTATTTTTTTCTATTATAGGACAAAACCCTTTATTTCTAATAGCGACAGTCAAGGGTTTCTTTGCTTTACTACAGCAGCATCTCTTTATAATATGGAAGATGCACTTCTTTTCCTTTAGACATCTCAAGGATTTAATGTGTAATTAAACGTCTTTCTCCAAAAGTAAGGGGAACAATCTGGAGGTGTTTTTTCTTTGTATGTTATAAATCACTTTACTGACTTGGCCCACTTAAGATGCAATTGGGTTGTATGTGGCCCATAACATAAAATGAGTAAGACTCCCCTGCTCTAGGTGGAGTAGCAATTTTTTTAAAGGACAGACGCCTCACCATTGCATCAGCTCAATGGTCCTTTAGACAAATTAGCTAAAAAAGTCATTTTAGAGAACTAAAGAATTCTGCAGCATGAAGTAGTAACTGTTTAAATACAAGTCTGTTGTCAACTTTACTGAAGAAAGGCATACATCCAGCAGAAATATGTCCCAGAAGAGTGAAGACTCTCAAAACACCATGTTGACAAATTAAAGGAACATAAATAAATATGGGTGTCCATGTAGTTTGAGGCATGTAAGATCTTATCAATGTACTTTACTTTATTCTACTAACTAGTAAGAGTTAAGACATCTGAGCTTTGACCCTTTTTGTCTCTGGTGTTCCTGAACGTGTAGTTATTGGCAATTCAAAAATATGCTTAAAGGGAGTATACAGGGAGTTCTTCTTTCCACTGCTCCCAATAGGGGTCACCAAGCCTCCATCTCATCCTATCTCTTGCGTCACACCAAGCCTCTGCATGTCCTCCTTCACTACATCCAACAACCTTCTCTGTGGTCTTCCTCTTTTTCTCCTCCATCTTCAACATCCTTTGTCCAATTCATTCACTATCCCTCCTCTGCCCATGTCCAAACCATCTCAGCCTTGCCTCTCTGACTTTGTTTCCAAACTGCTCAACCTGAACTGTCCTTCTGAAGTACTCATTTCTAATCCTGTCCATTCTGGTCACTCCCAATGAAAATCTCAGCATCTTCAACTCTGCCACCTCCAGCTCTTCCTGCTGTCTTTTGGTCAGTGTCACCATCCCCAAACCATACATCACAGAAAGTCTCACTACCATCTTTTAAACCTTACTTTTCACCCTTGCTGCGATCCACATAAACAAACAGATTGAAACTCAAGTTATTCCCCAAAGCTGCGACACCAATGAACTCAGTCTGCTAATAACTCATGTGCAGTCCCACAAGCAGTATTTTCATATGCAATATTACACACAATATCATACACACATAACTCTGAATAACTTTACATTCTGTTCATTTCATACTATACTACTGCTGATGCACTTGCACTCCTACTGAAAAAAGTTGGAGTACCATATATTTGAAAAGAACATATGCAACTATTTACACTCACAATTCCTTTGTAAATTTTACTCACATTTCGAAGAAAAGATTACTTATTAGCAAGACGTGCCCTTTATTACTCAAGTAAATTCTACTAGCATTTTTCTTCGATAGACACAAAATGTACTCAGAAGTCAAGAGTAAATTTTACATAGACTATGTATTTAATTATAAAACTATTATTCAAGTAGCTTTTCTCTACTTTGTATATTTAAAAAATATTTACTTTGAATTTCATCTACCATTATATCACTATTCTAATATGTATTTGTTGCATTTTTTACATGTGAAATTTCTTGTCTTAACATAAGTTTTACTGCATTTGAGAGGGAAAGAAAGGCAATCTTCAGAGATAAAGCAGAGAAGTCACTAATGCAGGGATGGCTTTCTGGATGGAATGTAGGCAATGGGGAGGTGAATTCCAAGCAATGTAGAAATCTGAAGGGGGAGTATAATGATGCAGCAGGAAAACACATCAAAAGTTAAAGAGAAATAGTGAGAGGTCAGAGGGGACATCTGACGCTGGAGGCTTTTAATGAGAAGCGACAAGTGAAATAGCATAGAGGCAGAACAGAAAGAACCAACGAGTAGCTTTGTCAATTATGTGTACTAAGGTGAGGTTGTCTGAATGAATTAGGCTGAATCTTTCTGATCATTCACGTCCCAAAAGTAGATGTGATGACATAGCGATAACTACTGGATAGACTTTGTAGACAACTGAGGATGGCAGGAAGAAGTTTTGCAAGTACTAAGTAAACTGAAGAGTTCATTCAGCGTAGACCCACCTCCCACTATAATAACCCCCAAAACCGGCAAAAGGAGCAGCACCTGGAAGAAGGTGATGCCATTCTAGTTGTGGGGAGGTGTTCCTAGAGTTGCATTTCTGCTTTGGATTTGCTGTCAAGAGTGACTGTGTCAAGGAGTGAGGGTTCACATGATGTGATACATGACCTTGAGGGATTATGCACGGGGCAAAATCCAGATGTCCCGAGAGAGAGCAGTTGTTGTTCAGTACAGGAAGGAGTGAGGATCAAAGTTTGGGGAAGGAGATTAATGCGATTGACTTTTTCCGTGGGTAAAGAAGCCTGGAACTGGACAGGGTCAAGCAGGAACTCAGAGGTGATGAAAGGCCTACACTTTTCTCTTCTGACAGTCGAACATCAAGTTCGGAAAAAGGAACTTCAGTGTGATTAGCCCAAGAGCTGAGGTGACGTGGCGGTAGATATGACCAGGAGAGGGCTACAGGTGGTCAGTTCTCAAACCCAGAACTACATAACACTATAAACCTGTCCCTCTCTCTCTCCCTCTCTCACACACACACACAATCTGCACTACCTCAACCACTGCTACTGCACATCACTTTTTCTTTCGGTGCTAGTGTCTTGTTCTTGTGTTGTCTTTTTCATTGTGCCTTTCTTGTGTACTGTTTTCTACAATGTTGGACTTTTGCACTATGTTAAAAAAGGGTGTTCTTTGCATTGTTTGCAACTATTGCACATGTTGCACACATTGCACTTTATTTTTAAGCTTAAATTTTAAACTGTGATTAAAAAAAACCCTAGTCCTAGCTCTGTTTTTCATATTGATACCTTTCTGTCATGTCATATGTTTATATGTTGCACCAGGTCCTGGAGAAACGCCATTTCATTTCACTATGTTCTGTGTCAGCTATATGTGGTTGAAATGACAATAAAGATCTTGAA
>VUQH01068203.1:0-16059 GCA_015106775.1 Etroplus canarensis
GTGGGTGGAGACGAGTGTCAGGGGTGATTTGTGACAGAAGGATAGCAGCAAGAGTGAAAGGGAAGGTTTACAAGACAGTAGTGAGACCTGCTATGATGTATGGTTTGGAGACGGTGGCACTGACAAAAAGACAGGAGGTGGAGCTGGAGGTGGCAGAACTAAAGATGTTGAGATTTTCCCTGGGAGTGACCAGGATGGACAGGATTAGGAATGAGTACATCAGAGGGACAGCTCATGTTGAGAAGTTTGGAGACAAAGTCAGAGAGGCAAGGCTGAGATGGTTTGGACATGTTCAGAGGAGGGATAGTGGATATATTGGACAAAGGATGTTGAAGATGGAGCTGCCAGGCATTAGGAGAAGAGGAAGACCACAGAGAAGATTCATGGATGTAGTGAAGGAGGACATGCAGAGGGTGGGTGTGAGGGAAGAGGATGCAAGGGATAGGATGAGATGGAGGCAGATGATCCGCTGTGGCGACCCCTAACGGGAGCAGCCGAAAGAAGAAGAAGAAGAAGAAGATGAAATGGCCCTCACTTTGATTTTGTAGTCAGGCTTCACCGCAGAAGACTCAGCTCACCATGTGATACTTTGCAGTATAAAGCTTGTCTTACAGATGATACACAGAAACTAGGAGTGTATGTGATAGGATTCATGTTTCCAGTTGCAACAAATATATACTCATGCCTGTGACCCCAAAAGTGAGGCAGTGTTTTCTCTTGTTTTCATCTACAGCTAAAATGCTCAAAGCTATGAACCCTTGGGACCAAGTAAATAATACAATGTATTTTTTTTTCTTCTTGCTTTAATTTACCATTTAAAGGAGAATATACATTGTATTATTTTTCAATCAAAAATCATAAAGATTTTTTGAGTATTTTTCCAGCATTTTATGCTGTTATTGGGTCATAGACAATATAGAAATTACAGAACATAAGAGAAGAGAGAGACAGATAATGACATGCAGCTAAGGTCACTGCTGTTCAGTCAGTATTTTAACCCCTAAGCTAAAGGGCACACCTTGAATATTTCTTCAAAGATTAAGAACTCCTTTTGGCAATAACAAAGATATTTTCACTTGGATCACTAGGAAGAAAAACTAAAAAAAATTGCACAGCCAAACTGAACCACTTGTATGAGAAGCAGTATCAGAGTGCTGAGTACCCGACGAAGGTCGGAGATAAAGACTGCACACCCTGGAGTCCAGAGCTCATGGCTGATGGAGTCTTGATAAGACTCGCTGGACTATGCAGATGAGGTGGAATTGGAAGTTTGAGGGATGCACAACTGAGAGCCTGAAAGGCAGAGCATTAATGAATTTAAAGAACAGGGAATAAAAGCTGACTGGCTTCGAGAATGCTGGAAGATACATTCTTGGATGAGACTAGAGACGCTGACATTGAAAATGGAAGTGAAAAAGAAAATAGAGCAGCAATAATAAGGGAGAATGGAGACTGAACGTGGGAGATCAGATCTTCATTTTTGAACTTCTGTATGAACTTAATTAGAAAGGTGCAATCCCTGTGATAATCATCTGGTATCTGTTGGAAATGAAATACACTGCCTTAAACTAAGCTCTGTACAACAAAAAACAAGTTTGCATTTGCATTTGCTTTTCTTTTCAGGACAGGTTCCCATGGCTTCTCAAACTACATGAAGTCATTCAGAGGTGAGAATTAATTAGCGTCTACAAATACATACAATTTCCATCACTCCAAAGGTCATTACATTGAGTTACATTAATTTCCTGGCAACTTACCCAAAGCTTCATGCCTACTGAGATTTGATTTTTAGCTCATTCGGCTGAAGGGCGGAGCTAATGCCATTGCAAGGCATCTGTCCACAATTCACAAAAATTGCTACTCCTCTTAGAGTATTGGTCAGCTTTTAGTGAAACTTGCGCACTATGGTCATGAAGATCATGGTCATTATCACTGAGGGAGTGATTCCCTTAGTTGGCTCCTCCTATAGGAAGGTCGTGGCCTTCCTGTCACCATTATGCAAACATCAATAATATGATTGATATGATTGATGATGATTGATTGGTATGACATACTGATGCATTTACATATTTTCATGCTTTTTGTGGCTGGGTTATTATTGATCATGTACTTATAATACTCCTAAACTCAAACACTTTTATTTAGTGGTGAACGAGATTAATTTGTCCTGGATTTGGGAGCCTCCTTGACTTCTCAGTGGATTTTAGCTTGTATTAGTTTGTGCAATACAACCAACCAATGACAAAAAATGTATCACCTCCTTTCTGTACTTGACACATTACGATAACCTGGGAATTGTGAGGGATCGTGAGCCAGACGAACTACTCCATCAGTGATGTTCTGGTTGTCCATAAAAACAAGGCAGGTCTCTTAAATGCAACTGTATAACCAGATTTAGGTCACCATATTTTAAGTATTAAAATGGCACACTCACAGATTATTATATACATTTTCAAAAAACCCAACATGTTTGTTAATGACAGAAAGGAGAAGATGGTGGGTTTAGAGAGAGAGAGAGAGAGAGAGAGGGAACTAAAGAGCAGAGCAGCGAGGTAAGAATGTGCAAGCGTGAAATTGTCGAACAAGATCAAAAATATCAAAGATGGTTTCTAAAATTGAGATGAAAACCGGAAAGCCAGGAAAGACAGTTTGGGGAGTAAAGACAGATTAAGACAGAGTGTGGAGAAGAGGTAAGGGAGAATTGAAGTGTGTGCCATCTTTTTCTTAAAATGCTAGTGGCAACATCAAAGGCTTCTTTTCCTTAACTGTTCTACACTTAAATGCACTTATTTTTTTCCCTGTGTGCTCATACTTAGACTGCTCTTTTTTCTCTTTACCTTCTTTTTCTCCTTAGCTGTTTGTGACCAAAGTTTACTTTAAACTTAGTTTTCAGTCTGAAGTTCTGTAGTTATTTATTTCTACCCTCAGTAACTGTGTCTATATGCATGTCTTCCCACCACAGAGAGAGGAGCTTAGGCTGTGATGCTCTTGTGGTGTGCTCCGCGCTGAAGCGCCAGTACAGACGGATCATCCTCCATGGCCCAAAGGCCCTCGCTTTCTCTTCCGACCAAGACCAAGATACCTTGCCTCCTGCTTCTCCTGATGTCTTTTTTCTCTTCCTGCGCGGTGACTACGATTTAATTTACCAGAGGATGGTGGTCCGGAGGGGTCATTATATGAAAGCAGACCTGCTACGTTCCCAGTTTGATATTTTAGAGCCTCCACTGGATGAGGAGAATGTGCTGACATTGGACATCACAAGGAGCATAAGTGATATGGCTGTGGAGGTCGAAAAGCACTTAATCAGTTGCAAGTCATCACCAGTGTAGTCGTGACCACCAAAGCAGACCAAGTGAGAGTCATCTCTGTGCTTTCAAGCATGGTCAGCAGTTGTCCAAACTGAAATACCTCAGTGGCTTCAGACCAGACTGCCATCAGATTTTAAACATTCACGGGGTCCACAGCTCCTTCTTACTTTTCCTATAGCACCACCAAGAGTTGGACAGTCGTGATTCTTAACTAGCTGAGTAATGGCATTGTTTGCTGCAGCCATTAACGGTCCTACAGGATCAATTTTATTGATTATATGGTTATAATGAATATCTTGAAAACTATTAAACAAATTTCAATACATTTTGAAACAGACATTCAGGGCCCCCAGAGAACACATTATAATAATTTCATTATTTTATATAGTGGCCAGAATTTTTTTGTACTTGAACATCAAAAACCTTTAACATGTCGACATGCCATTAGCATAATAGCACTGTCATTGCTGGCGTGTTAGCGTTTAGGTCAAAGCAGCAATGTACGGAAGTAGCACATTGCAGAGCTTGTGGGCTTTTTTTCTTGTTTTGATCCCTTGATAATACCTAATTTACACTCATTGGTCACTTTATTAGGTACACCTTGCTAGTGCCAGGCTGGGCTGCCTTTTGCTTTCAGAACTGCCTTAATTCTTTGTGGCATAGATTCACCAAAGTGCTGGAAAGATTCCTCATAGATTTGGGTCCAAATTGACATGATAGCATCACTCAGTTGCTACAGTTGCTCTGCTGGATTGAGATCTGGTGACTGTAGAGGCCATTTGAATACAGTGAAGTCCTTGTCATGTTCAAGAAACCAGTTTGAGATGATTCAGACTTTGTTGCATGGCACTTTTTTCTACTGGATAAGAGATAAAAGGATGAACATGATCAGCAGCAATGCTCATGTAGGCTGTGGCGTATGAATCATGTTCTGTGGAACCCAAAGGGTGTCAAAAAAAATCCCCCACACCATTACACCATCACCACCACCAGCCTGAATCTCTGATTCAAGGCAGGATGGATCCACGCTTTCATGTTGTTCCAACCAAATTCAGACCCTACCATCTGAATGTTGACTGACCAGGCAACATGTACCCAGTCTTCTGTTGTCCAGTTCTGGTGAGCCTATGCAAAATGTAGCTTTGGGTTCCTGTTCTTAGCTGACAGGAGTGGCACCCATTGTGATCTTTTGCTGCTTTAGCTCATGTGTTTCAAGGTTTGATGTGTTGCGCATTCAGAGATACTCTTCTGCATACCTTAGGTGTAGAGTGGTTATTTGTGTCAATGCTGCCTTCCTGTCAGATTGAAGCAGTCTGGCCATTCTCCTCCAACTTCTGGAATCAACAAGACATTTTTCCCCAGGTAACTGTCACTCACCGGATAATGTACCTGCGGCTGCTCTCTTGTATTCTCCCCAAGCAGTCGCCACAGTGGATCAATCCGCATTGGTAATTTGGCAGAGTTTTTATGCCGGACGCCCTTCTTGCTTCAACCCTACATGCTGAAAGGAGCTTGTGTCACCACCTGGAATATTTTATCTTTTTCGGACCATTCTCTTTAAACCCTAAAGATGGTTGTGCATGAAAATCCCAGTAGATCAGCAGTTTCTGAAATACTCAGACTAGTCTATCTGGCACCAACAACCATGCCACATTCAAAATCTTTAAAATCAACTTCCTTCCCTCTTTTTATGCTTAGTTTATATTTCAGTTGGTCGTCTTGACCACGTCTACATACCTAAATGCATTGATTTGATGCCATGTGATTGGCTGATTAGTTTTTTCAATAATAAGCGTTTGAACAGGTATATCTCACAAAGTGACTGAGTATATCTATCTGGTTAGTAGTGAAAGATTGAAATAAATCACTGTTATAGTTGTGGTGCAAAACCACAGAAGTTTGTGTAGCAGTAGGAGGTTTGATGACATATTAGCTTTTTGCTAAAGAGTGGAATACAGATAATGTGTGATTCTGAAAATTGCTAGTTAGCTACAAATATTTAAATAATCAAGTGCCATTCCAATAAATGCAGTGCATGAATTTGCAGAGAGTTTGAACCTGGACCAGCTGAGTGTGTGGCTCTGCGTGTGCGTGTGTGTGTGTGCTGTATTGATCAAAAAGATTGTGGCAGTACTGTAGGGGTTTGCAGTACTGAGAATAAATACTCTTTTTTTTACAATGATTTGATGTATTCAGTGTGTCTGATCATTAATCATATGATGTTGATCTTTAATAGTTGAAATAAACACACTGGAACTCTTTATTGGTCATAGTGATCTTTCAGAACCAAAACCAAGAAGGCAATAAATCCTATTATTGAGAAACTGGAACCAAGAAATAATATCTGATTTATTGATTATAGATAAGTTTGCTTCAGCTTTACAGAAAAATAGTCTTTCTTTAAAAGCTAATTTACATCTTTGGCTTGGAGGCCTGGAAAAACGCATGTACAGTTTTTGTTCAGCCATTTACATCTATACTAAATTTTTGTTTGATCTAATACTGATTTTTGGATTTAAGTGATTCATGATCTTTCTTTTTTCAGCATTTCATCACAGGTGTTTCACCTGCTCCTAAATGAAGTTGTTTTTGACCAAATTGTACCAGTATGTATTCATTTGAACAACTGCAAATCAAGTGCTTATTCGGTCTATGTAACTGACTTTCATGCACTGATATTAAAGCAGTCTTGGAATACGGTCTTCACACTGACAAAGTCTGCTCATTAAAGAGATTTCAAATGAAAACTTCCCTGCTACACACTCTGTGAGGAAGGTCACATCAGGTCAAAGCTTTGTGATCCTTCTCTCCTGTTGCCATCTTCAGACAAAACACTCAGACACACTCTCTTACACTGCCACTCAGTACTGTTGAGCATTTTTAGTGTTGTGACTCATCTTCAAACCTCAACCCGAATATTTTTGGAGCTTCTAATCCAGAACACCCCCCACCGCCCCCTGGCTACTCTCATATCTCACACATTCAGCCCCACACACTCTGCTGGAGATTAAACCCCCCTCAGTCTGACAGCAACAGACAAACAGGTTGTCAAGCAGAGCACATACATCTGATGAGAGAACATGTGTCCTTTGTGTCAGGTTGTCATAAGTATGAGAGAGTAAGAAGTCAAATGCAGGAATGGAGAACATCTTTTAATGTTATCCAGTCTTCTGTTTAACTAGTTTTAATCAATGGCATAATACATTTTATCAGTTTGTATATCTTGCAGGGGTGGACACATGTGGAGTTCTGGCTAACTTACACCTATACTGTTTAAAACTCAGATTCAAACTGACTTGCTGATACAAATCAAAACAGCAGACAGTAGTGAGCAAGTTAGAAGTAAACGCCACCTAGTGTTTATAGTGGTGTAGTACAAGTTTAGATATTAGAAAACCTTTGAGGGCTGGGGCTCCTGTTAACAGAGATGATCTTGACATGCCAACTTGGGATCTTGGAGCAATTATTTAATATATTAATCATATAAGAAACATAATAATCATTATTACTGAAAAGATCAATTGGCAGCTGCCCTCAAGCACTGCTGAATTAATGGTGATGTTTGTCACTAAAGCAGAACAACTATTACATGCAACACAGATTTGTGGAGGAAACATCTTTTACAAAGTCACACACCATCATAAAGTCAATGAGAGTCAGTGCATAGCTGCATAAATGAGGAGCAACAGAATTACATTCAAAGTAAATAACAGCATTTAATAGTTTACAACAGAAGTCAGCGGAAGAAGTGAACGGATGTTTCTCGGTGTGTTATTTGCTTGTAAAATCCACAATGAGATAAATGAACTTGCTTCTAATGACACAAAAACACTGCAACATGCAGTACAAGCTCAGGGAAGAAAATCACATCTCAGGCATTACTGGTTAGTGCAGTGAAATGTGGTTAGGCACACAGGGTTTCTAAGAAGAGCCTTTTTGCTCAAATTTCAAAAGTGACCTTTTTTTTCCTCCTGTGAGAATATGTTGATGGGGCAAGCTACATTTTCTGTACCTGTGTAGACTTAAGAAACATTGACATTCAAGCACATTTTGACTTTGTACAAAGTCATCCTCTTTCTTTGGATGTGGCTTTTGAAGCCTACCATTGGAGATAAACTTTATTATTATTTAGTGTCTCTACCTTATTTTACTGCCTGTGGTAGACAAGCTGCAAGAACAGCAAGAGACAGCAAGAACATCATACAACATATTGCCTTCTTGGTTCTGTGTGTTGGCTGAGAGCAAGAGTGTGAATCCTCTGTGTACTTCCAGGACATCTGACTGTCTCAGAGTGCTAAAAGCTTTCATTAGACTCTGTCCAGGTGGCAACATGAAAAGAGGCCTGAGCTTCATAGATTAATAATACATGACCTGCTTCTGAATATTTATGCAAATGCTACAAGTCTACTGTATGATCTACTGCACATGTCACTGATATAATGAAAGGGATTTAATTTTCTTTTTTGTACTCTAATATTAACCTATCACGCTCTGTAAGGACAAAAGGGATGCAAACGTCCTCCGACAGCTTTATCAGTTCTCAAGTGAGTTTTTACATGTATTTGTATAGCTCAATATTACAAATGACAGATTTTAATTATGTTGCTTTACAGTCTGTACAGCATCCACCATCCTTAGGAAACACAACTTAGGAAAAGAAGTTTGAAGTATACTAGGGTAAGGGTGACTTTGCTAGGAACACAACCAGAGTTTAATAAGGGAAGTTAGAGTTTGATATAACTTTTGTATGTTTTTGAATATGCATCAAGTAAGTATGGCTTTCTATTCTCTGATGTTTTTTCTTTTTTTTAAGCACTTTATAATCAGTAATCGTGATACATTTATTACTTTTTTACTGTGTAGGTGCTTATATTTAATGTTGATGTCTGTATATGTTCACAGGTGTGTGTGTGTGTGTGTGTGTGTGTGTGTGTGTGTGCGTGCGCACGTGTCAGAGACTGAGCAGGTGTTGTATAGCAGCGATGAGGTCTCCTCCTGTGCTGACCAGGGCCTGAAGGTTTGCCTGTCTATCTCTGAAGCCCATTGCGCTCAGCTGTTCCAGCTCCTTCTGGAACTCTGTCCCTTCGTGATGGACCTGACACCACATGACATGACAGTTATTCAAAGTCTTAGTTATTATAATAACACAGAGACAGTTCAATTTACATTTTAGATAAACAGAAAAAATGAACAAACGTTCCAATATTTAAGGACTATCTGGAGATATTCAATTGTCCATCCCTCCATCTATCTGTTCATTTTCTTAACCACTTATCCAATTCACAGTTCCAGTATCTTTCATTGTATTTACAGTAATGGAATCCTGACAGAAATGGGTCTGGTTCCACATCATACACCACAAAATTTCTTAGTGGAAAACATTTTGTTAAGTTTTGTTTTGGAGTATGATTCTCCCTTTGGATGCAAGAGTTCCTGGCTTTGAATCCTGAATTTGCCCCCCGATTTGCTACTATCATAAGAAAGTCTAAGGGATGTGGGAAAGTAACAAAAGTTTTCAGGAGAAAAAAAAGAGGAGTGACCTTAAAGAAATAAGTAATAACACTACAATAAAACTCAGATGCAACAAAAAAGAAACTAAAAAGAAAGGCATCATGAAGTTTGCCTAAACCCCAGTCACCCACACACAGGAGTAAGCAGCACACAGCTCTGCACTGTCAGGGCAATTATTATTATCCACACACAGATGAGTGATACTGATGCCACAGGAAGAGGGGCACTACTAAGACGGCAATGCCACCTTTCTTCACAGCAGAAATCAGTAGGCCTGCCAGGTCTGTAACACACTAAACAAAGGCAGGATCCACAGGTAGAAGCACTCACTTCTGTTCTAGTTATACAAGAAAATTAACAATTAGGACTTAAACTTGACCCATTTGCCAAGCTTCATCTGCTTTAATTGGTTAAAATGTATAAACCTCTTACACCACTGATTATATGAGATGTCACAGGTTAATGTGGCCATATGAGATACAGTGCGGTACTCGAGTTTAACACGGTTATTACCAGCAGCTGTTAATGCAAGTGCGATTATTAAACTGGCTGCAGTCAGTCAATTTTTGTGTTAATACATTTTTGAAAAGCACTGAATCAATTTAAGTTCAGTATCAAGGACATGCATCATTTGCCTGCTTTATAAAGGTTTCCAGAGACCATTTGAAGTAAAAATTGTATTTACTTGTAATATTTTAAATTGAGGCTCAGCTCAGATCAATTTCAAAGTCATACAAAAATATTGTAGAAATGAAGAAGTACCTCATTACTGGTGTTAGCAAGCGCCTGTAACATCTGTTGTACAAACTGCTGCTGCTGCTCTGTCACTGAAGCAACCTGATGACCGCTTCCTGATTGGCTGTTCAGAACAGACTCAGATGTAAGCTCTGGAGCAGCATTAGCATTGGCTCCAATGTTTCCCAGTGCAGCCCTGTAAGATGAACACGTGGTGGTAAAGTCACAAAGTCTTTTACCAGAATAGAGCTCTTCAGGTTGTACTCACGCAGGTATGAGGGCAGGAGCCTCCGCAGCCAGTGTGTGTAGGCCCTGTTGGATCTGTAGCAGAGCTTCCATGGCTTTGGGGTTCAACATGGCTGAGAGCAGCTCTGGAGCCTCCATCTGCACATTATTGACAATTAATGAAGAAATTGTTAAGAAATTGTTAATGATACTCACTCAGCGGTCAGACCAGAACCATTTGTTTGCATACCTAACATTTGTAAAATATACATGCATTTTAAGAACAAGCCTTGGTATCTGTTCAGCAAAAATTAAAATTAGTGTGTCTCAGGTAAAGCGTGAATGATAAATGTATTAAATACAGCACATCTACTCCAGCTGCAAGGGAGCAGGGTAAAAGTGAGAGGAATAAGCTGACCTGCTGCAGAAAGACAGGGATCTCCTGCCTCATTTGCTGCTGCAGCTGAGGATTTCCAGACAACAAAGGGTGGCTCAGCAACATCTGCAACATTTCAAAAATGAAAGCAGTATGGGCTATAAGATGTGTCTGCTGCTTAGGAAGAAGGAAATGTTCTGCTGCAGTCATGAAAATACTGCACATTTAAGAATAAAACTGTTGGCATCACCTGTGCAGCCAGGTCAGGGTTCTGACTGAGGCAGTTTAATAGACTGCTGACGTATGGCCCTGAGAGGAGGCTCTCCATCAGACCTGGACTGGCAGTGATCTCCTCAAGCAGTGATTGCATACCTGAAGCAAGAGAGCACAAAAAGAAAATTAAAAAAGATGTGCAGCAGTATGTTTATAATTATCAATCCATTAAAAAATCTTGAGGATAAATTTTCCATGACTGTAGGTTAAAAGGCATAAAATTACCAGCACTGTTTTTTTTTCTGATCAGTATTGTTGTGTGATGAAGGCATTAATGTTTTGTGTAATTTAACTGTGTGTATGTATATGTTCGTGCCTGCAGTAAGATTGCTTTGAGCATTTGAAGCAGCTCTGGGCGTGGCAGTCAGTTCTCTAAGAGGATCTGTGGAATGACTGGAGATGGGCAGTGTCTGGTCAGTTCCACCCTCTGGTGTCTGTTGATTCCTGGATGATGTAGTCACCACTGGAGATGTTCCTACCTTCAATTAAAATAAAGAGCAGATTTTAATTAAACATGTTAAACATGCAAGATTAATCTGACCAAATAGTGATAATCTTCAACGTAACAGTTGTGATAGTTTTAAGACTACTTTCCTGTATTTTTGCTTCTGTCTCAGAATTGCCAGTAAAGATTTCAAGCTTTTCCTGCTCTGGCTGCAAATTGTCTAAAGTATGGTCTTCATTTTTCATCACTTCCTCTAACATGTCAGGGTTCCTGATGAGCTCCAGCACCTGGAGACAGCAATAAGAACAATAAAATACTGAAAATATACTGTAGGGGCAATGAGGCAAGGAGGAAGCAGTGAAATTAAAAATGATCACACACTTGTTTTAAAGCATAAAGCAACATCTAATATGCTAAAATAACATGTTTAGTAATAAAAAGAAGTATCTATACAGTGATTTTTACAAGTGTTTAGTCTAATGTTAGTACAGGTGTGACAGTAGTTTGGCACCCACTATAAGCACCTGTGTTATGACATCTTTGTTGTTAAGCATATCTTCCACTTCTGGGTTTGTTTGCAGGAGCTGCTGAATTTGGGGATTAGACAGAATGAGTTGTCTGGTAAACTGAGGGCTGGAGGTGGAGAAGGTGTTCTGCACAAAGGGGCTGCCCAGGAGACGGCGCATCATTTCTGGATCAGCCAGCAGTCTGTTCTCCATCTGCTGCTGGAGTGCAGGGAAGAAGCCATTCCCGCTGTTTTCAAGGGTAAGGCTGTCTAGACCTTCTACTGTAGAAACAAGGGAGGAAAACAGAATGGCAGCATGTAAGTTCACTGGAGAACTGAGTGAGTCCTCACATAGTAGCAGCTGAAGTCCAAATGGAGAAGACTGGAAAAATGAGGACTGTAAACTAGATTTATGAAAGCAGTTAAAAATGAGAGGTGTTCCTATGTTCTGCAGAACCTACCCAGGCAGAGAGGAGAAGTAGGAGATGGTGTGATATAATCCGGTTCAGGGTCAAGTTCTGGCTCAGTGGGGGGTGGAGCAGACGAAGGCTGAGGCCTAAGAAAGATAACTGGTTTTGTACATGCCTTTGATGATGAATAGACTGTACTTCAAAGAAGCCTTTATGAGGAACAATTTAAAATTAAGTCAAATAAAAGATCTGCACTGATTACTTCTATTAATTTAATTAAAAATAGCAGCTGGAGTGTGCAGATCTGTCTGACTTAGAATGTTAGCATACATAATTTTAAAGTTGTTACTGAAGCTAGTGTGTAGGGTGACCAGATCCCTTACAGAGCATGTTTGAGTAGGACAGGCTACTACTGCTGAGAATGCATCTCATATTTTGATATCTATCATAAAATAAGACTCATGTACTATGTCATATCTTCTTGTACACAATTGGAAAAAGGACAAAAAACTCTTAGAATCACCTTCCACCAACTTCCTGAGTCAAAAGTAGTTTCCTGGGCTTTTTTTTTTTTTAGCTTTATTTAATTTTATTTGTGGAAACATCTATTAAATTAAACTGAAATCTGCATACTTTTGTGGTGACTCATTCTTTCTGGAGGGTAGCCATGGCAGCAAAGATGGTGACAGGTTAACCTGCACAGCCAGTTGATAAAAGCCAGACTTTAGAAGTGTGACCATCCTGTAGTGATGAATCCAAACTAGAGCCAATAAAATTATGGCATGTTCTCTTAATATGTGGTACAAAAACAAGGAATAAAAATGAAGTGCAGTCCCACATAAAGTGGAACATGTGGTTTCCTATGTAATGGGAAGGCTTTTAATAATTACTATGATTAAAATAAAGCATTTAGCAGCTGCTACCTTAAATGAATCAGCAGTTACAAATCAGTAAGTAGATTTGTCAGCAGCGTTACAGATGAGAAAAGTGGTCAAACATGTGACTTACATGAGATTTTTAAGACAGTTTACCCTGCTCTCAGCTTTTTTCCAACACACACTGCATTGTTTTTGTCCTGCACTTTTTTGTTTATTATTACCAACAAACATGAGTTCATTAAGTTCTTGTGTGTCTTGTGATGGTCAGAGTACTTGCCATATACAATACGTACCTTTGGATCGCACAGAGGAATACTGACCCATTCTGTCCCTTAAGATGACTCATGAGTTCAGAGTCTGTGAGGACCCGGCCAGAGTGGATCAGCATCAGGTGCTCTGCTGAGGCTCCCAGGCGTTCTGACAGACCCCATTTCAACTACACAAAACACAAAATCAGCACTTTTCCAGCCAAAACATCAGGAGCAAGGACACCAAGGGTGTTTTCAGATGGGGGCATCGGGTATCAGCAACTAACATGACTGTTCACCCTGGTGCCCCAGCACCAATACCAGTAAAGTAATGTAACTGAGTATGTTTACTCAAGTAATTTACATAAGTATAGTTTCAATTTACTTGTACTTTATTTAAGTATTTCTATGTTATGCTGATTTCTACTTCTAGTCCACTATTTTTTGGATGAGGATACTGTATTTTTTTACTTTAGGGCATTTATTTCAGGTCTTTAGTGACTTGCAAATTTTAAAATAGAAATCTATTGATATATTACGCTGTTTTATAATAAAGCTACCCGGCAGTGTATAAGTAAGTAAATCATTTCCAACTGCAGAATTAAACTTATGTACATATTAATAAAACCATAATTATGATAATATGATACATATGGTTCTGCAAGATGAGCACTTTTAATTTAAATTACTTTTGTTTATTTTGAAAAATCCCAGTGTCTTCTTCCATGCTATGCTTCAGCAGAATAATGTTTAAATGTATTCAAGACAAACTGTAAACTGGTCTCGACAGCCTTCACAAAGGGAGCTATTTTAGCCTATTACATTCATACGTCTAAAGCTTGAAGCAATAATTAATTCACCTAGAGATGCAATTATGTGTTGGGATGTTGATTATAATAATGTGAACCACAGGAAAGAGATTTGCTTAGTCTATAATTATATAGTAAATGCTTTGAAATGATGCAGTAAGCCTTACTGCAAACACAAAAATGAGATGCATACCATTTTGATAGGACTAAGTTGTCTCCAGATAGAGTTCCTGTAAGGGTGAGGTCATGATTTGTGGGACCAAAGAGGACAAACATCTAAGATTTGCTGATTTTAAACCATCAGATAATCATCTTATCGTCAGTAATAAGATCAAATATCTTGGACATCTTATTCCTGAGTGTAGTGGTTTATATATTTTCTTTGCATGCAAAAGATCCCTGGGTCAAGCCTGGGTGGAGACACAAGTCCCTTCCACAATAAGAGGGTTGCATCAGGAAGGGCACCCGGAATAATATCTGTCCCAAATTACCTTTGCATATTCATCCACCGAGAGATTACAAGGGAGCAGTAGAAGGTACTTTCTTATCTTGAATATTTTATGACAGATCAAATGATAGATGATGAAGATATCTAATGCCGAATGATGTATTCTCAAGTGACCATTCTCTCTGTAGTGTGCCTGATACACAAAAGGTCCCTGGTTAGAGCCCAGGTGAAGACAAAAGTCCCTTCCACAATTGGAGGATTATGCCAGGAAAGGCATCTGGTGTAACATCTGTGCCAAATCACCGATATGGATTCATATGCTGAGGTGACCCCTTGGGAAAATACGAGGGAGCAGCTAAAGGTACTTTATTTGCAAGCTCCCTGCTTCTGAACGTGAAATTATTGTGTGTTTAATCAATATAAGATTTAGTACCAATAGTCACTAATTCCAGCTGTGGACACATTGATAAAGCTGTCTTTTTGTAAGAAACATATTTGTATGTGTTTATGTTTTTCAATTGTGTTTTATGGGATTTTCATGTGTTTCTTAAACCTTTTATTTTGCACTATTCAGTTCATAATTAAGACTGACTAACTGTACACTTTCTATGATCTGTAATTTCTGGAGTGGCAACATTAATATGCCACACACACATCTTAAAAGTATAATGTCATGCTATAACCTTTGCACTACTACTTCTTAGTAGATTATAACTTTTACTCAAGTAAAGACTCTAAATAATTGTTTTGTCACTTTCCAATCAGTTATTTAATTGAAATTCCATGCTCTTGTGGACTGTCATTTTCCACATAATGCATCTGTAGTGGGGCCTGAAAATGTACCCAGTGTTCTCTACACTGTACTTATTTCAGATCTAATATTCTGCTTGCCTGCCTCTTTACCCCTCTTCACGCACTGCCTGTGCCACCCCACTGAAAAAAAAAAATCTGTAAACGCCCCTGAAGGACAGCAACAATATCACTAATTTCTTGTTTAGCCCATGGAAACAATCAACTACATCACTGTAGCAGCCCACGCTGGTTATCAGGAGTTCAGGCCAGCTGGCTGGTTTTGGTTCCCTGACCTGTCTGACGGTGCAGTCTCCTCTGACGATGAAGTCTCTGCTCTCAGTGACACTTTTGACAGCAACGTGGATCGTTTCACCCCTGCGGCGGTCCCTCGATGTTGTCGTTTTGTCTTTCACCGGGCCTGACATCTCACTTGTCCGGGGCTGAATGACGGTGAAGACCAAGAGCGCACAGTCCCGAGGCGGAGGTGCGTGTCTGTCCCGATGACTCGGCAATAAGTTGCGTGGCCGTGTGCCAGCTGTGACCACGCCAGCCGGTGAGGTGTACATATAAACCACACACCTTTATTTTTATATCCAGACAATTACGCCTGTTGTCGCAGCTTCCAGCGCACTTGCACTAAATAATGTCATAATTAATAATCCTGTTATATAACCGGAATTTACTTAAAGATATAGTACACCACAAAATCAAACAGCAGTTCAAAGACGATGCTCAGTTTACTTTAAGTCCCCACTGCGGGAATAAAAGTAACAACAATTTTAATAACCTCCAAAGATGATACGCAAGAAATATTCCTCTATTTTACAAGTTGATGGCCAATCACTGGAAAGTAACTTCTTCTTCTTCTTTCGGCTGCTCCCGTTAGGGGTCGCCACAGCGGATCATCTGCCTCCATCTCATCCTATCCCTTGCATCCTCTTCCCTCACACCAACCCTCTGCATGTCCTCCTTCACTGCATCCATCAGTCTTCTCTGTGGTCTTCCTCTTCTCCTTCTGCCTGGCAGCTCCATCTTCAACATCCTTTGTCCAATATATCCACTATCCCTCCTCTGAACATGTCCAAACCATCTCAGC